>JAHTMQ010000269.1:0-71233 GCA_019327925.1 Leucocoprinus sp. KB1807203 | reverse complement strand
AATTTTCTTGGGACCATCTCTTTGATCTTTCTATAGTCTGTATTACAAACTTTATTCAGACCATAACTCTGGAAATACTTGACTGATTTCAACAATCTAAATAGCCACCAAAAGCCCTTAAGAAGACCTTTCAAATGGTACCTATCATAAATGGCCACTTACTGATTTGTGATTACTTGATTTGATAATCAAAGTGTTCAAAAAAACAAAGTTAGACAAGCAGCAAAAGATGTTGTTAAGTCTGAGGTTTATCCTTAGACATACAGTTCTTAAATACATAATTGTAGTGGTCTATGTACCAGAACAGCCTACCACATGATCACTACCTATTGTTCTACATATAGAAGTACTATTGTTCTTGAAATAGAGATAACCTAACCATCTTAGGGCAGTCCTTTGTTCTATTCAAGGACAGATGATAATCTATGAGTAAAGATCAATATTATGTGCAAATATTGAGGACCTTGTATTTCTATGGGATCTTATCACCTCAGGATCTATTTATAGCCAAAAGAAGTGCATTGAAGAGAGATTCACAATGGTTATTGAAGCAAACAATTATGTTAAGCAGTTCCTGAGATATCAGTGACTTAGTATCTAGTGACTTGGTGATCACTGACTGATCTGCTGATAACTCGGTGAATACTGATTGCTTTGAGATGTTTCTGGTACCATTTGAAAGGTCTTTTTAAGGGCTTTTGGTGGTCATTTAGATCATTGAAATCAGTCAAGTATTCCTGGAGTTATGGTCCAAATGAAGTTTGTGACAGTAGAGACTAGAAATCTAGAGACTGCTTGTTCATAATACAAATACTCCTAGAACCTACAGTTACTGACCTCTAAGCTACTACCACTAACTCTCAGCACCTGGCTGAAGGAGCCTAGCATAGCATAAAAACCCAACATCTTGCTACCCAATTACTAGAGTATGCCCAGAGGTTTGAATTTGTTTTTGCCAAGAATAGCTTTAATGTTCTCCTAGAACATCACTATTGGGACTATGCTATTGAGCTAATAACAGAATCTGAGCCCAAACTGTCAAAAGTATACCCTTTGTCCCCAGTAGAGCAAACTGAGTTAGATATATTTCTGGAGAAGAACTTATATACTAGTCATATCTATTTCTCTAAGTCACCTATGGCTGCACTAGTTTTCTTCATTAAAGAGAAGAAACCAATACCCACTCTCTCTTATCTCCTAGCTTATCTCCCAGCTCTACAGAGCCAAGTATTTCACTAAACTAAATATCCACTAGGGATTCAACAATGTGTGCATCAAATCCAGAGATGAGTAGAAGACTGCTTTTTGGATAAACCACAGACTCTTTAAGCCTCTAGTAATGTTCTTTGGGATGACTAACAGTCCAGTTACCTTTTAGACCATGATAAATAACATCTTCCAAGATTTAATTGCAAAAGGAATCATGATTGTGTACTTGGACTGTAAAAACTTAGACTGTGATATCTTAGGAAACTACTTCTAGTCTGAGTTGACAAGGAGAACTCAATAGAGTTTCTATTGGATCACTGTATACTACTTATATACATTCTGTATTTACTTCTATTTATAAAGTCCTACACATCTCTTTTGAGTCATTCCCTCTTGTATGTCCACTGATCATTTAATCAAATAAAAAAGAAATATAAATAATAACTTAGCTGTTTTGACTGTATCATGACACTATTCCCCTCTCAAGATTCCTTGTCCTAAGGATTTTTATAGGTCATAGTAGAGGTTACGTATGTCCCCTATATTATTATTATCTTCTTCTGTCTACTCCTTAATATTATAAGATAGTTCCAAGAAAAAAAACTATTTTCTGTATATTTCTTAACCTAATAGATAACATCCAGGAGTATAACACAAGAGGGATATAAATAGCATAAGAAAGCTTATATAAGATATATATAGTTATTAATAAGGGTCATGTGATTGTAGAAGATAAGCACACAGACCAACAAATATTTGTATAAATAGTTATATAATTTAATAGAGATCTTTCTAAACAACTATCTTGGTTGAGCCTAAGTCTTCACAGCCTCGTACTAATATAAGAACTTGATACCTATCATTGACCTTACATCTCACAGCCTTAACATCTCTATTTCTACTTACTCTCTCATTGTTCTTGCTAATAAGCACAGCACTTGAAAGCTTTTTGAAAAGTAAGTCCTAGTTATAAAGAGAACTTCACTATCAGTTAAGAATAGTGGGTAAATGGCTAGAACAAAACTTGTGTCCCTGCCTAAGACCTGACCTCTATATTAAGTAGGCTCATATTTAGTCTTTTGTTATCAGCTCTGTGTTACTGGTCTATTGTGTTGTATAGAGGATAGGAGATTAGAACTTTAGGAGAGAAGTACAAAGCAATTAGAGGGAATAGCAGCTAGGAAGAGACCCCAATGCAATAGATATTGATGGAGAGAGAGAAGAGAACAGAATATGCTATATCTGTGGAAAGTGGGACCATATGGCCAAAAACTGTTAGTAAAGAAAAGAAAGAGTAGTAGAAACACCATAAGAGTCAACAAAAGACAATAGAGAACAATGAGCTTCTAGCTGGTTTTTTCAAATATGTACAGTATATTGCATCCAGAAAAGCTAGGAAATAAAATTTCATGTCAAAGTAACACTAAAGGAGTAAAAGATATATGGCATATACTCTGGCTACTAAGAGAAGTGTAGATAACAGTGGGGTTGGAAAAGCTAGAGAATTATGAAGGGGTAGCAGTAAAAACACTACTAGATAGTGGAGCAATAGATCTATTTATAGACACAAAGTTTGCAAAAGAAAAGGGATTTAAGCTAGAAAGACTAAAAAAATCCTCTGCTAATATGAAATGTAAATGGAACTGTAAATGTGGGAGGGGTAATTACTCATCAGATAGAGTACAATATGTTCTTTAAGAGGCATGTTGAGAGGGTATGAATGGATATGTGTAATTAAGAAAAGACAAAGGTAATATTGGAGATGCTATGGCTAGCTGTTCATAACCTAGAGATCGACTGGGAGAAAGGAGAGGTAAAAATAACGTGGTGTCTACCAATATGTAGAAGCAAGAAGCAAAAAACACAGGAGAAAAGACAGGTAAGAAAAACAGAAGAAGGAAAAACAATAGAGAAATTAGTACTGAGAAGGTTCTGGAAGTAGAAAAAGGTATTTGAAAAGGAAGAGTCAGAAAGAATGCTTACTAGAAAGCCATGGGACTATTGTTACCGATAGACAGTGAATGTCCTTAGTGATCATCCTAGGTAGATGTTTAAGAAGAACTCAATAGAGTTCTTCATTAGATTGGACTACTACTTATACTACTTTACAGTGGCTGTGCTACTATTAGCTCATGATCACATGTCCTTCCAGAATGTTCTATGATCACCTGACCTTATTATGTGATCTGATTACCTAAGTTTCCATACTGTTTATATCTTGACTCCATTGTATAATTTGAGGTTTTAGATCAAGTGTTCAACTACACAGGAAACTATTTCCATTTTGGGACTCTCATAACAACCATATGATAGAATTAAAGGAGGGATTTGTGCCAAGAAAGGAGAAAGTGTATTCACTGTCATGAGAAAAAAGAAAGGAGGTATAGACATTTATGGAGAATCAACTGTAAAAGGGATATATTTAACTGTCAAAATCACTATAGACCTCACTAGTTCATTTTGTAGCAAAGAAGAATGAAAAGAGAAGAATGGTATAAGACTATTGTCATATAAATCAGTGGACAGTAAAGAATAGATATCTCTTACCCCTAATTGCAGATATCCTGGATAAAGTAAAAAAGAAAAAGGTATTTACAAAACTTGACTTTAGATGGGGATATAATAATGTGAGGATCAAGGAAGGAAATGAATGGAAGATAGTGTTCACAATGTATATTGGAGCATATAAACTAATAGTTATATATTTTGGACTGACAAATTCCCCAGCCATCTTTCAAACTATGATAAATGATCTATTCTGAGATATAATCAATCAAGAAAATACAACGATATTCATTGATAATATAATAGTGGCTACAGATACCAAAGAAGGGCATAATGAGCTAGTAAAGAAGATATTGAAAAGATTGGAAGAAAACAACCTATTTGTCAAACCAGAAAAGTATTGGTAGAAAGTAAAAGAAAATTTCTAGGCATGGTGATTAGTCTCCCAGGAAGTTGAAATACAAAAAGAAAAGGTAGATAAAGTACTAAGTTGGCCAGCACCAAAAAATATAAAAGAAGTGCAAAAGTTTCTGGGACTTGCCAACTACTATAGGCAGTTTATCAAAGACTTTGCTAGGATTATAGCTCTATTGCACCAATTGGTTAGAAAGGAAGAAAAGTGGAAATGGGAAAAAAAACAAGTAGAAGCATTCAAAAGGTTGAAGAAGGTATTTACAACTGAGCTAGTCCTGGCTATTCTGGACTTAGATAAGGAAATGAGAGTAAAGACCAACACTTCAGATTATACAATAGAAAAAGTACTGTTAGTCAAATATGAAAACGAAAAATGAAGACTAGTTGCCTTTATTTCCAAATCATTGAATATGATAGAGCACAACTATGAAATTCATGACAAGAAAATGTTAGCAGTAATTTGATGCTTAGAGGTATGGAAACATTACTTGGAGGGAGCAAAAATAAAGTTTGAAATCTAGATGGACCATAAAAACCTCCAGTACTTTATGACTAGCCAAAAGCTAAATCAGAGACAAGCTAGATAGACATTGTACCTATCACAATTTGACTTTACTCTAAAGCATGTTCCAGGCAAAAGTATAGGAAAGGCAAATGGATTAAGTTAGAGACCAGATTGGCAGAAAGGAGTAGAGAACAATAATGAAAACCAAACATTGATAAAGCTAGGGTAAATAAAACAAACAGAGACATTGGTAAAAGAAAATAATCTAAGGGAAAAGATCAAGAAAGTGCAAGAGAAAGATAAAAAAATAGTAAAAGTGGTAGAGGAACTAAAGAAGGCAGGAATGAAAATGCTAAGAGATAAGGAATGAACAGTAAAAGAGGGGTTAATCATAAAGAAAAGATAAGTATATGTTCTAGAAGAAGAGCTAAGAGAAGAGGTGATATGTTTGCATTATGATATGCCAGTGGGAAGACATAAGAGAAAATGGAAGACAATAGAGTTGATGACAAGAAACTATTGGTGGCTAGGAGTAACAAAAGAAGTAGGAAGATATGTAGAGAGATATAATGTTTGTCAACAATACAAAAACAGAAGTAAAGCACCAGCAGAAAAACTGATACCTAATGTAATTCTGGAGAAACCATGGAGTTATATTTCTACAGACTTCATTACCAAGCTACCTTTAGCACAAGGCTACAATATGATCTTAGTAGGTTGTGATCAGTTCAGTAAAATAGCTTATTTTATAGCAACTATAGAAAAAACATTGGCAAAGGGACTTGCTAGACTATTTAGAGATCATGTCTAAAAGTTGCATAGACTTCTAGAAAACATCATATTAGACAAAGGAGTATAGTTTGTAGCAGGGATGATGAAAGAACTAAATAAGTTATTGGAAATCCAGATGAAGCTGTTAACAGTCTATCATCCTCAAACAGATGGATAGATGAAGAGGGTGAATTAGGAACTAGAACAGTACCTGAGAGTCTTTATTAATCATAGACAAAAGTAGTGGCTAGAATGACTGGGGACTACTAAATTCACATATAACAACAAGATTCATTCAGCAATAAAAATCTCTCCATTTAAAGCAAACTACAGTCAGTGTTAATGCTGAGTTGTGAAGACTTAAGGTTTACCTAAGATAGATGTTCAGGAAGAACTCAATAAAGTCCTTTATTAGATTATGCTGCTACTTATACAAAGGTCTGTTGGTCTGTGTGTCTATCTCCCACAATCACATGATCCTGACTAATAACTGTACATATCTTACATAAGTCTTCCCATGCTATTTATATCCCTCTAGCATTGTAGTCCTAGATATTATTTACTAAGTTGAAGAACACATAGAAAATAGTTTCTTTTCTAGGAACCATCTTATAATAGTCAGAACCCAAGAATAGGATTTGAAAAGAGAAGAAAGGGAAAGTTTGTAGAAAAAATAAAGAAAATCCAGGAAGAGATAAAGAGATATACAGATAGAAAGTGAGAGAAAGTAAAGAAATACAAAATCAGAGACTTAGTACTATTAAGTACAAAGGATCTTAAATGGCAGATAGTGGGAAGGAGATTAGAGAAGTTAACAGAATAGTTTGTGGAACCTTACAGGATCAAGAGAATTATCTTGACCAATGCTATAGAATTAGAACTACCTAGTTCTGTTAAGATATATCCTGTAGTTAACATAAGTTGAGTACAGTTGTACAGGCCTCAGGTAGAAGAACAGAGAAAAACCCTACCAAAACTGGTTGTTATTAAAGGAGAAGAGAAATTTGAGATAGAAAAAATACAATACTAAATAAAAGAATAGTCAAGAGAAAGAAAAAGTTTCTGGTATGATAGAAGAGGTATATAATGGAAGAAAATACTTGGAAAAGTAGAGAAAACTTAAAAAATGCAAGGAAGTTAGTTGAAGAGTTTGAGAGGGAGTATAGAGAAGAGGCTAAAGAAATACAGTGACAGAAAAAAAAAGAATGAAAAGGTATTCTCAAGAGAACTACCAGAGAGGTTTATAGCTAAAATACTGTGGAGATGGTCAAACAAGAAATACAAGAGACAAAGGAAGAAAAGATGGAAAGAGAACTAGAGACAATAGAAAAATTCCCTAGGACAAGGAAACTTGAAGGAAAACTATATTATGAGATAGTTTCAAGAAAGAAAACTATTTCCTGCATATTTCTCAATCTAGTAAATAACATCCAGAAGTATGATAAAAGAGGGATATAAATAGCATAGGAAAGCTTATATAAGATATATGTAGTTATTAGTAAGAATCATATGATTGCAGAAGATAAGCACACAGACCAATAAATATTTGTATAAGTAGTTGTACAATCTAATAGAGAACTCTATCAAGTTCTTCCTGAATAACCACTTTGGTTGAGTCTAAGTCTTCATGACCTCATACTAACACTTGAGCCCCAAACCTTCTTGCCCAATTTCTTCTTTCTTCTCTTTTATTGTTTCTATTGTTCTTTATTCTCTTGCTTTTTCTCCTTTCCATCATTGTTATGAGAGCCCCAAACAGGAAAAGGTTTCCCACACATTTGAACACTTAATCCAAAACCTCAAAGCATACAATGGAGTAAGGATATAAATAGTATAGGGACTTAGCAAGTCAAATCATGTGACAAGGTCAGGTGATTATAGAACATTCTGGAAAGAACATGTGATTGCAGGACTCTAGGGTACAGCCACTGTAATAGTAGTATAAGTAGAGCTACAATCCAATGAAGAACTCCATCAAGTTCTTCTTGAACATCCCTCTAGGGTGATCACTAAGGACATTCACTGTCTATCGATAACATAAGAACTCAATACCCAATGGTGATCTTGCATCTCATGGCCTCACCACTGCTTACTCTCTTACCTTTTTCACTAGGGGGCACAGCGCTCACAAGCATTTTGGATAGCAGGCCCTAGCTGTAAAGAGGACTTCTCAGTCAGTTAGGGACTGAGGGAGGAGACTTGGTACTAAGTCTAGGTACCTTGTTCAAGTCCTGACCTTGCAATTGGATGTTGTTTGTTACTTTCTTCCTTGTATAAACTCTATGCTGCACTCTATTGTAAGTGGTATACACAGGAGATTAGCGGTCATTCTTTAGAAAGCTGCTTAGTTTAGGGGTCCTCTTTTTAGAGGCAATTGTATACCAAATTTGACTAGGGCAGTAGTCAGTAAGGCAATAGAAGTCCAGACAGGTGAAGATTTGGTGCTCTGTTGGACATAAAAGCTTGACTAGTAATACTGGATCCAGAGTCATCAGAATACAAATTATCGACCCCATCACCATCACCATTACCACCACCACTCTATAACATGTCTTGACAACAGCAATAGAGGGAAACCTCCTTAGCATCTACCTTGCCATGATCGCAACCCTGTAGCAGCAGGTTAACACCATGCTCCTTCAACAGCAAGGAAGCAGAGTAGAGGTCGCAAGGCCTCAAGTCTTTAGTGGGAAGATAGAGGAGGTGAGTGCGTTTGTAAACATAGCTCGACTATATATCAGAATGAAAATAACAGAAGAGGTGGCGGCAACCCAGGTGGCATGGGTATTATCATACATACAAGGAGGAATAGCAGAGATATGGAAGAACAACCTGTTGGATGAGTTGGCGAAGGGGGAGTCGGAAGTAGAATTGGCAGAGCAGCTTTTTGCTAAAATAAGAAACAACTTTGGGGAGATATCAGAAGAGGAGAGAAAGATAGAGCAACTGAGAACAATTGAACAAGGAGGAAGAACCTATGATGAATATGTACAGGAATTCAAAAAGGTTGCCAGAGGAAGTGGCTATGAGGGAAGACCTTTTATTGAAGAATTTAAACAAGAACTAAACAGGGACCATCAGGAGGAAGTTAGCTGAAGCAGAGGAACTGCCAACTACCATTGGAGAGTGGCAAGAAAGGGTGGTGAGACTAGACAGAAACCAGAGATAGAGTAGGGCAGAGGAGAGAGTATTGGGGAGGAATGCGGTGTGCCCAGGGGGAAATGCGCAGCCAAGAGGGAGAGGATCATATGGGGGAAGAGAGGAACAAATAACATGGAGAATGGAAGGAGGATACAAAGGAGGAGGAGGAGGAAATATACTTAATAGAGGAGGAGATCAAATGGGTCCAAGGAGAGACCCAAATACAATGGATATAGATAGAGGAAATGAAGGAGACAGAACATGCTATGTGTGTGGAAAGTGGGGCCACATGGCCAGGAACTGCTAGAAAAGGCATAAGGAAAGGATAGTAGAAATGCCGTAGGAGTTGGCAAAAGAAAATGGAGGACAGTGAGCTCTCGACTGGCCTTCAACAATATATACAGTGTATTGCACCCAGAAAAATTGGGCAATAAATTAAATTACATTAATACAACTGAGAGAGTAAGAGATATACGGTGTACACTATAGCCATTAAGAGAGGTCTGGTTGAAAGTGGGGTTAGAAAAGTTGGAAAATCATGAAGGGATAGCAGTAAAGGTACTATTGGATAGTAGGGTGACAGGTCTGTTCATGAACGCGACCTTTGCAAAGAAAAAGGGATTTAAAATGGAAAAGTTAAAAAAACCCCTCTTAGTCCAGAATGTGGATAGAACAATAAATGTGGGAGGAGCTATAGCGCACCAGGTTGAGTGCAATATGTTCTTCAAAGGACATATAGAAAGGACAAGGATAGACATGTGTAGCTTGGAAAAAATGGAGCTGATACTGGATATGCCGTGGCTAGCAGCCCATAATCCAGAAATAGACTGGGAGAAAGGGGAAGTAAAAATGACACGTTGTCCACCAATATGTAGGAGAAGAAAACAAGAAAGGGGGGAAGAGGAAGCAAGAAAGATGAAAAAGGATGAGGACAAAGAAACATTAAGAAGACTGGTGCCCAGACAATTTTGGAAGTGGAGAAAAGTATTCAAAAAGAGAGAGTCGGAGAGGATGCCAGTATAGAAAACCTGGGATCATGCTATAGAATTAAAGGAGGGGTTTACACCAAAGAAAGGGAAGGTATACTTATTATCAAAAGAAAAAAGAGAGGAGGTACAGATATTTGTGGAAGACCAGTTGAGAAAAGGATATATCCAACCCTCCAAATCACCTCAAATGTTACCAGTACACTTTGTGGCGAAAAAGAATGGTATACGGAGGATGGTACAAGATTATCGGTACATAAACTAGTAGACAATAAAAAATAGGTACCCTTTACCCCTCATTGCAGACATATTAGATGGAGTAGGAAAGAGGAAGGTATTTACGAAGTTGGACTTAAGATGGGGATATAATAATGTCAGAATCAAGGAAAGGAATGAATGGAAGACAGCATTCATGACATATATTAGAGCGTATAAGCCCACAGTCATGTATTTTGGGTTAACAAACTCCCCTGCTACCTTCCAAGCAATGATAAACAACCTGTTCAGGGACCTCATAAACCAAGGGGACATGGTGACCTTTATCAACGACATTTTAGTGGCCACAGATATAGAGGAGGGTTATGACGAACTAGTAGAGGAAGTGCTAAGGAGATTGGAGAAGAATGATCTGTTTGTGAAGCTGGAGAAATGCAAATGGAAAGTGAGAGAGGTAGAGTTCCTGGGAGTAGTGACCAGTCCAAAGAAAGTGGAGATGCAGAAGGAGAAGGTAGAAGGAGTCCTGAGCTGGCCAGCACCTAGAAACGTCAAGAAAGTACAAAAGTTCCTAGGCCTCGCCAATTACTACAGGAGATTCATAAAGAACTTTGCTAGGATAGCAGCACTGCTACACATGCTAGTCAGAAAGGAGCAAAAGTAGAAGTAGGAGAAGGAGCAAGAAGAGATGTTCAAGAAACTTAAGGCAGTATTCACCACAGAACCTATTCTGGCCATCCCAGATATCGATAGGGAAATAAGAGTAGAAGTAGATGCCTCAGACTATGCAGCAGAGGGAGTGCTGTCGATAAAGTACGAAGATGGAAAGTAGAGGCCAGTAGCCTTCATCTCTAAATCATTAAATGCTATGGAGCGAAACTACAAAATTCATGATAAGGAGATGCTGGCAGTTATAAGATGCCTAGAAGCATGGAGGCATTACTTGGAAGGAGCAAAACTCAAATTTGAAATCTAGACAGACCATAAGAACCTCCAGTATTCTATGACAAGTCAAAAATTAAACTATAGACAAGCAAGATAGACCCTATACCTATCGTGATTTAATTTTATATTAAAGTACATTCCAGGAAAGAGTATGGGAAAGGCGGATGGATTAAGCAGAAGACCAGACTAGCAGGAGGGAGTAGAAAGAGATAACAAAGACCAGAAACTGATAAAGCCGGAGTGGATTAGGGGGGCAGAAATGATGATACAGGAGGAAAACCTAAGAGAAAGAATCAAAAGAGCACAGAAAGGGGATGAGAAGATAGTAAAAGCAATGGAAGAGTTAAAAAGGGCAGGGATAAAGGTACTGAAAGATGAAGAGTAGGAAGTAGAGAACAGAATAGTATTAAAGGAAGAAAGAATATACATACCAGAAGGGGACCTCAGAAGGGAGATAATCCAACTACACCACAACACTCCAATAGGAGGATATGGGAGAAGATGGAAGATAGTAGAGTTGGTTGCCAGGAATTACTGGTGGCCAAGAGTAACGAAAGAAGTAGGGAGATATGTAGATAAATGTGATACGTGCCAGAGATACAAAAACTGGAGCGAGGCACCAGCAGGAAAGCTGATGCCCAATGCAATCCCAGAAAAACCATGGAGTCATATATTGGCAGATTTTATTACCAAACTGCCATTGGCCCAAGGATACGATGCCATTCTAGTAGTATGTGACTGTTTTAGCAAAATGGCACACTTCATAGCAACAACAGAAAGGATATCAGCAAAGGGACTCACAAAGCTGTTCCAAGATCATGTATGGAAGTTGTATGGGCTCTCAGAAAGTGTTATATCAGATAGAGGAGTACAATTTGTAGCAGGAATGATGAGGGAATTAAATAACTTGCTGGGAATCCAGATGAAACTCTCGATGGCTTATCACCCTCAAATGGATGGCCAAATAGAGAGGATAAATCAGGAGTTAGAACAGTACCTGAGGGTCTTTATTGATCATAGACAAGAGCAGTGGCCAGATTGGTTAGGAACGGCGGAATTTGCATACAATAACAAAATTCATGCAGCAACAAAAACCTTGCTGTTCAAGATAAACTATGGCCAAGATCCAAGGATGGAATTCAAGAGAAGAAAGAAAGAAAAGTACAAAACAGTGGGAAAATTCATAGAAAAGATGAAGAAAATCCAGGAGGAAGCAAAAGCAGTGTTAGGGAAAGCATAGGAGGAGATGAAGAAATTTGCAAACAGAAGGAGAAGAGAGGAAAAAGAATACAGTATAGGGGACTTAGTACTGCTAAGTACAAAGGACTTGAAATGGCAGATGAAAGAAAGAAGATTGGAGAAACTGACCAAACTGTCACAGTTGTACTATGGACCAGTAGTCACATACTGTATGGTTTACTACTATACCAAAAGAGCGACATTAGCAAGGCTACTTGCTAATGAGGGTCCAGCTATTTATGTAGTTCTTTGAACAGGTATTTTGTTATACCTCCATATCACTATTTAGTAATCACTTTTTTGTAACACTAGCTTGTCTTCTATTCAACTTCTGTACTTTCATAAAATATTCAAGATTCTTGTGATCTGTCCAAATCTCAAACTTTATCATAGTTCTTTCTAGAAAGTGTCTCTATGCCTCCAAACACCTGACTATGGCTAATATCTCTTTATTATGTATCTTATAGTTCTTTTCAGTGTCATTTAGAGATTTTGAGATAAAAGCCACTAGTCTTCACAAGTTATCTAAGCACTTTATTGAAAGCATTCCTCTAGTTACATAATTTGAGACATCTGCTTCTACTCTAAATACTTTGTTTAAATCTGGGGCTACCAATACTGGTCTTGTTATGAAGATCTTTTTGAGCTTGTCAAATTCTTATTGTTGTTTGCTTTCCCATTTCTACTTTACATTTTTTCTTGTTAGTCCATTTATTAGTCTTGCTACTCAAGTAAAGTTCTTAATAAATCTCCTGTAGTAATTTGCAAGACCTAAAAATTTCCTAACATCTTTTATATTCTTTGGTTCTAGCCAACTTAGTGTTATAAGAGCCCCAAACAGGAAAAGGTTTCCCATACATTTGAACATTTAATCCAAAACCCCAAAGCATACAATGGAGTAAGGATATAAATAGGGTGGGGGCTCAGTAAGTCAAATCACGTGACAAGGTCAGGTGATCATAGAACATTCTGGAAAGAACATGTGATTGTGGGACTCTAGGGTACAGCCACTGTAGTAGTAGTATAAGTAGGGCTGCAATCCAACAAAGAACTCCATCGAGTTCTTCTTGAACATCCATCTAGGGTAATCACTAAGGACATTCACTGTCCATTGATAACACTTAGTACTTTATCTACTTTCTTCTTCTCTATCTCTATTCCATTGGGTCCTATGATGACTCCCAGAAATCCAATCTTCCTTACTTTCTATACACACTTTTTTTGCTTTATATATAGATTGTTCTCTTTCAGCCTCCTTAGTACTTTTTCTACAATTTCATTATATCCTTTCTTGGTTTCAGTCTCTACCAACATATTGTCTACAAATGTAGCCACCTTGCCCTTGTTTACCAGGTCTCTCAGGATTTTATTTATCATTGCCTGAAATATGGCCAGCAAATTTGTTATTCTGAAAAACATTACAGTTGGTTCAAATAACCCTATATATATTGTAAACACTCCCTTCCACTCATTTTCTTTCTCAATCCTTACATTGTTAAAGCCCTACTGCAGATCTATCTTTGTAAATACTTTTTTACTTCCTATGTTATCAATCAAGTCTGTTATCAATAGTAATAGGTAGTTATTCTTTATGGTTTGTTTATTTAGACTACAGTAGTCTATAACTATCCTTTTGCTTCTATTCTTTTTGCACACAAAGAACACTGGTGACATTTGGAGGGATTTTGATAGTTTGATATACCCCTTTCTTAATTGATTATTTACAAAATTCTAGACTTCTTCTTTTTCATTTTTGAACAAAAGATGAATCCTTCCTTTTTGCAGTTTAAACATCTTTTTGAGATCTATGACATGATACTAGATCTTTTTTGTTGGCATTCTCTCTGATTCTATCTTTCCAAATATCTTTTTCTACTTCAGGAATTTCTGTGGTACTATTTCTTCAATTTTCCTATGATCTGCTTTAATTTCTTTCTTTTTTCCCCAATTTTCCTTATTGTTTACTGCCTATCTCACAATTTTCTCTTTCTCTAGGGTAGCTACTCTTTTCTCTTTCCTTGCTTCTTTCTTCTCTTTTAGCTTTGTATTTCTTCTGCATAATAGTAGGTATCTCTTCATTTTAACCTTCTCTATTTCTCAGTTGATTTCTGGGTTATGGGCCTATAGTCATAGTATGCCCAATATAACATTTGTTTTTCCTAAGTTGCACATATCCATCTGTATTTTTTCTACGTAATTCTTGTAGTACATATTTACTTTTACTTGGTACATTATTGCTCCTATACTATTATTTGTACTATCTATATTTCTTACTACAACTGGTCTTTCCAATTTCTATAGTCTAAATCTATATTTAGTTGCCATCTTTCTATCCATAAACATTCCTATTATATCACTATCCAAGAGTGCCTTTATAGTTATTTCTTCATGTGCATTTATCTTTTTTACTCCAATATTCAGCCATACCTTTCTCAATATTTTAAATATCCTTCTCAAGTTTCTCTATCCACCCTTTTCTCTTGTTATGTCTTTTGGAATCTCTGTCTATGCACTGCTTTACTATACTTTTTCCTCTGTAAGGTGCACTGCTTTCTTCCAGTTCCACTACTCTCTTTTTCTTCCTATCTTACATTCTAGATATAAGATCCTTTTTTTTTCTATTTTGACACTGTTATCAATAGGCAGTGAATGCTCTTAGTGATCATCCTAGGTAGATGTTCAAGAAGAACTCAATAGAATTCTTCATTAGATTGGACTACTACTTATACTATTTTACAGTGGCTATACTACTACTAGTCCATGGTCATATGATCTTCCAGAATGTTCTATGGTCATCTGATCTTGTCACATGATTTGATTACCTAAGCTTCCATACTATTTATTCCTTAACCCCTTTGTTTGACTTGAGATTTTGGATGAAGTGTTTGAATGTGTGGGAAACTGTTTCCTTTTTGGGGCTCTCATAACAGACATCTTTCTCACAATTGCATCCTTCCTTCCATATTCTATACATTGTATCCTTGTTATCTCTCCTTTTCTTGTTTTTTCTTCTCTTTAGTCCTATGCTTCTTGATATAAGCCATACCACATATTCTTTACTTGTCTTTCAAGGAAAAATTCTTGTCCTTGATTTTCATGAGTTTGTACTTTCTTGTCTTTGCATTCTCCACAATCTATATATATTGCTACAGTCTTTTCTATAATCCATCCCCTTTTAAGTAGAAGTACACCTTCTGGAGGTATACTCCACTCATCACAGTATTTCTGTACTCTTTTCCATATGGGATGTATCAGCCTCCTCTCTTGCTACATCTTTTGTGGTCTGGCCACATGTGCCGCTACTTTCTCTCTTCTCCTCCTCCTTTCAACTTTAATATTTGGATACTCCTACTTGTAGTGCCCTATTCTCTAGTATCTAAAATATCTTACTTCCTCTACTGTTTTTTATCTTCTCACTTCTACTTCCTCCTTCATTTCACATTACATTATCCTACTCACTATTATCTCAAATTTATTTTGGGAAATTGGTTTCCCCTTTACCTTCTTTTTCTTATTCCTGTAATTATAGACTAGATGCCCAAACCTCTTACAATATTGACATATCCTCTTTCTTTTTTCTTTTAGTTCTACTCTTAGTTTAGTAAAGGCATACTTCTAGTTAAGTAGGTCACTCATAAGAGAATCATATCAGGACTGAGACATTGTATTGATACCTCAATGGTATAGAGTGAATAGTTAATTTTACTAGCTATACTATGTCTGCTAGAGTACAAGATCTTTACCCAGCCAGAGTCCTACTGCCCTACTAACTACTGTTTTAATAATATAGTTATACTATCACCCCAAGAAGAGAATTTCTAACCTAAATATCTTTTTAAAAATGCAGTATTACTCCTCTATATATACAGCCTACAATGGAACTTCAGTACAAGGTTTATAGAACAAAAGGAGTACAAGTAGACTAATAAGTACCTGTTATCAATAGGCAGTGAATGCCCTTAGTAATCACCCTAGATAGATGTTCAAGAAGAACTCGATAGAGTTCTTTGTTGGATTGGACTTCTACTTATACTACTTTTACAGTGGCTGTACTCTTAGTCATATCCTTCCAGAATGTTCTGTGATCACCTGACCTTGTCACATGACCCTAGTTCCCACACTATTTATATCTTCAACCCTATTGTATATCTTGAGGTTTTGGATTAAGTGTTTAAATACTTGGGAAACTTTTCTCCTTTTGGGGCTTTTATAACAGTACTGCTCAATTATAAGGTCAGATCTTAGACACAATACCTGAGCTTGGTACTATACTTCTACTGATAGTCCCTAACTAACTATTAAGTTCCCTTAAGCCTAGAGCCTGGCTATATTGTAGTGGTCCTAGGTTGGTACTGAGAAAGATAAGATGTTGTGAGAACCTTGAGTAGGAAAAGATTTCCACAACATTCGGACATCCAACCTAAAAACCTCCAAGCACACAATAAAGTAGAAAGGCATAATAAGGGGATTAATAAGCTAAGTCACGTGACAAGGTCAGGTGACCATAAGAACATTCTGGAAGAAACACGTGACCATAGGACTCTAGGGTACAGCCACTGTAGTAATAGTATAAGTAGGGCTGCAATCCAACGAAGAACTCCATCGAGTTCTTCCTGAACATCCACCTAGGGTGACCACTAAGAACATTCACTGTTCCTCGGTAACATAAGAACTCGATACCACATCCGAGCACTGTTCACCTCAAACCCTGCTCAAAATCACTTAAAAGACGCAGTTGGCTTCATACTGGCGCTGCAAGTGATTTCCCCCATCACACTTACTCCACACTCTTCCTTGCTAGAGAGCACAGCGCTCTCAAGCCTCTTGGATAGCGGGCCCTAGCTGTAAAGGGGACTTCACTGTCAGTTAGGGACAGTGGGTAGACGGCCTGGACAAAACTCGTGTCCCTGCCTGAGACCTGACCTCCATATCGAGTGGGCTCGTTGTTACCGAGGAACAGTGAATGTTCTTAGTGGTCACCCTAGGTGGATGTTCAGGAAGAACTCGATGGAGTTCTTCGTTGGATTGCAGCCTTACTTATACTATTACTACAGTGGCTGTACCCTAGAGTCCCATGGTCACGTGTTTCTTCCAGAATGTTCTTATGGTCACCTGACCTTGTCACGTGACTTAGCTTATTAATCCCCTTACTATGCCTTTCTACTTTATTGTGTGCTTGGAGGTTTTTAGGTTGGATGTTCGAATGTTGTGGAAACCTTTTCCTACTCAAGGTTCTCACAACACTCGTAGTTAAAACTTTCACTATCAGCTCCATGCTACCAGTCCATTGTGATTGGTCTATGCAGGGGAACGGCGAAAAACCTCTTAAAGGCTTGTCTAGCTTAGAGATTCCCTTCTTAGGGATAGTATTGTTTCACCCTTCTTAGTCGGTAAACAGTCATAAGTACAGATGAAGAAGACCGCTCATCCTCCTACGAGGAAACATCACCATCACCATCACCATCACCATCACCATCATCAATGTCCCGTCATCAACAACAACAACAAGGGGAACACCCTCCAGTATCTGCTCCCCCTCCAACCAGAGAGGAGCAGCTCCTCTCTATGATCGCAACCCTGCAACAGCAGGTCAATACCATGCTTCTCCAGCAGCAGGGAAGCAGAGTAGAGGTCGCTAGACCTCAAGTCTTCAGTGGAAGGATGGAAGAGGTGAGCGCGTTCGTTAACGCGGCTCGCCTGTATATCAGAATGAAAATGACAGAGGAGGCGGCAGCAACCCAGGTGGCTTGGGTGTTATCATATGTGCAAGGAGGAGTGGCAGAGGCATGGAAAGACAACCTGCTAGACGAACTGGCCAAAGGAGAGTCAGAGGTGGAGACAGCGGAACAACTATTTATGAAAATAAGGGATGACTTCGGGGAGACATCGGAGGAGGAGAGGAAGATAGAGCAGTTGAGGACAATTGAACAAGGGGGAAGGACCTGCGACGAATACGTCCAGGAATTCAAAAAGGTGGCAAGAGGAAGCGGGTACGAGGGAAGGCCCCTCATTGAAGAATTCAAAAGAGGACTAAACGGGGGCACCAGGAGAAAGCTAGCAGAAGCAGAGGAACCGCCGACCACCATTGGGGAATAGCAGGAAAGGGCGGTAAGATTAGACAGAAATCAAAGACAAAGTAGGGCAGAAGAGAGAGTGTTGGGAAGAAACGCAGCGCGCCCAGGGGGAAATGCGCAGCCCAGAATAGGAGGGTCGTATGGAGGAAGAGGAGGTCAAATAATGTGGAGAACGGGAGGAGGGTATAGGGGAGGAGCTGGAGGAAACACGGCCAATAGAGGAGGAACTCAAGGGGGCCCACGGAGAGACCCAAATGCGATGGATGTAGACAGAGGAAGAGGGGGAGACCGGACGTGCTATGTATGTGGGAAGTGGGGCCATATGGCCAAAAACTGTTGGGAAAGATTTAAAACAAGGGTAGTAGAGACACCACAAGAGGCGGCAAAAGAGAATGGAGGACAGTGAGCTCTCAACTGGCCTCTAATAATTTGTACAGTGTATTGCGCCCAGAAAAACTGGGAAATAAATGGGAATTCACCAATACAACTGAGAGAGCGAGAGATGTACGACGAACAGTACAACCACTGAGAGAAGTGTGGTTGAAAGTAGGGCTAGAAAAGCTGGAAAGTCATGAGGGGATAGCAGTAAAGGCGCTATTGGATAGCGGAGCAACAGGGCTATTCATGGACACCACCTTTGCAAAAGAGAAGGGGTTTAAAATGGAGAAGCTAAGAAAACCCCTCTCAGTCAAAAATGTGGATGGAATGGCAAATGTAGGAGGGGCCATAACATATCAAGTCGAATGCAACATGTTCTTCAAAGGACATGTGGAGAGAGTAAGGATGGACATATGCAATTTGGGGAAGACAGAGGTGATACTGGGAATGCCATGGTTAGCGGCCCACAACCCAGAAATAGATTGGGAGAAAGGGGAAGTAAAAATGACATGCTGCCCAGTGATATGTGGAAGGAGAAAGCAAGGAGTAGAAGAGAAGAAAGTAAGGAAGATAGAAAAAGATGAGGACGAGGAAGTATTGAAAAGGCTAGTGCCCCGGAAGTTTTGGAAATGGAAAAAGGTGTTCAGAAAAAGGGAGTCGGAGAGAATGCCGATATGAAAAACCTGGGACCATGCTATAGAACTAAAAGAGAGGTTTACGCCAAGAAAAGGGAAAGTATACTCGCTCTCAAGAGAAGAAAGAGAGGAGGTACAGACATTCATGGAGGATCAACTGAGGAAAGGGTACATCCGACCCTCCAAGTCGCCCCAGACATCACCAGTACACTTTGTGGCAAAAAAGGACGGCACACGGAGAATGGTACAAGACTATCGACACATAAACCAGTGGACGATAAAAAATGGATACCCCCTACCCCTCATTGCAGACATCCTGGATGGAGTGGGAAAGAGAAAGGTGTTTACGAAGTTGGATTTGAGATGGGGGTACAACAATGTCAGGATCAAGGAAGGAGACGAATGGAAGGCAGCATTCACAACGCACATCGGAGCGTACGAACCTACGGTCATGTACTTTGGTTTGACGAACTCTCCCGCCACCTTCCAAACAATGATGAATGACCTGTTCAGGGACCTTATAAACCAAGGGGATACAGCGACCTTCATTGATGACATTCTAGTAGCCACGGATACAGAAGAGGGGCATGACGAGCTAGTAGAGGAGGTACTAAGGAGGTTGGAAGAAAATGATCTGTTTGTAAAACCAGAAAAATGCAAATGGAAAGTAAGAGAAGTAGAATTTCTGGGGGTAGTCATTGGCCCGAGGGGAGTAGAGATGCAAAAGGAAAAGGTGGACGGGGTTTTGAGTTGGCCGGCACCTAGAAACGTCAAAGAAGTACAAAAGTTTCTGGGCCTTGCCAATTACTACAGAAGGTTCATAAAGAACTTTGCCAGGATAGCGGCACCGCTGCATGTATTAGTTAGAAAGGAGCAGAAATGGAAGTGGGAAAAGGAGCAGGAGGAAGCGTTCAAGGAACTGAAAACAGCGTTCACCACGGAACCCGTCCTAGCCATCCTGGACATTGACAAAGAAATGAGAGTGGAAGCGGACGCATCAGACTACGCAACGGGGGGAGTATTGTCGACAAAATGTGAGAATGGGAAGTGGAGGCCGGTGGCCTTCATCTCTAAATCGTTGAGTACTACGGAACGAAACTACGAAATCCACGACAAAGAGATGCTGGCAGTCATAAGGTGCTTAGAAGCATGGAGGCACTACCTGGAAGGAGCAAAACTCGAATTTGAAATCTGGACGGACCACAAAAACCTTCAGTATTTTATGACAAGTCAGAAGCTAAATCGGAGACAAGCAAGATGGGCCTTGTACCTATCACGGTTTAATTTCATATTAAAACACATTCCAGGAAAAAGCATGGGGAAGGCGGATGGGTTAAGTAGAAGACCAGACTGGCAGGAGGGAGTGGAAAGAGATAACGAGGATCAAAAGCTGATAAAACCAGAGTGGATCAGAGGAGGGGAAACACTGATAGAAGAAGAGAACCTAAGAGAAAGAATCAGAAAAGCGCAAGAAGGGGATGGAAAGGTAGTGGAAGCAATTAAGGGGTTGAAAGGGGCGGGATTAAAAACACTAAAAGATGAAGAATGGGAAATCGAGGATGGACTAGCGCTAAAGGAGGGGAGGATATACGTGCCAGAAGGAGACCTCCGGAGAGAAATAATACAACTACATCACGATACTCCAGTAGGAGGACACGGAGGGAGGTGGAAGACAACAGAGCTGATTAGTAGGAATTACTGGTGGCCAGGGTTAACAAAAGAAGTAGGAAAATACGTGGAAGGATGTGATGCATGTCAGAGATACAAAAACCGAAGCGAAGCACCTGCAGGAAAATTGATGCCCAACATGATTCCAGAAAAGCCATGGAGTCACATATCGGCAGACTTCATCACCAAGCTACCACTAGCGCAAGGATACGACGCAATCTTGGTAATATGTGACCGCTTTAGCAAAATGGCGCATTTTATAGCAACAACAGAGAAGACGTCGGCAGAGGGACTCGCAAGGTTGTTCCGGGACCATGTATGGAAACTGCATGGACTCCCTGAAAGCATTATATCTGATCGAGGAGTGCAGTTTGCAGCAGGAATGATGAAGGAGCTGAATAACTTGCTGGGAATCCAGACGAGACTCTCAACAGCCTACCATCCGCAAACAGATGGGCAGACAGAGAGGATAAATCAAGAACTGGAACAGTATCTAAGGGTCTTCATCGATCATAGACAGGAACAGTGGCCAGATTGGTTAGGAACGGCGGAATTCACGTATAATAACAAAATCCACACGGCCACAAAAACCTTGCCATTCAAAGCAAACTACGGCCAAAACCCAAGGATGGGATTCAAAGGAAGAAGGAAAGGGAAATACGAAGCGGCAGAAAAATTTGTGGAAAAAATGAAGAAAATACAGGAAGAAGCCAAGGCAGCACTAGGAAAAGCACAGGAAGAGATGAAAAGGTTTGGGGACAGGAAACGAGGAAAGGGAGAGGAATACAAAATAGGAGACATGGTGCTGTTGAGTACGAAGGACCTGAAATGGCAGATGAAGGGAAGGAGGTCGGAAAAACTGACTGAGCGCTTTGTGGGTCCCTACAAGGTAAAGGGAATCATCTCGAGCAACGCGATAGAGCTAGAACTACCAAGCTCCATCAAAATACACCCTGTGGTCAACGTAAGCAGAGTACGACTCTATAAGCCACAGGTAAAAGGACAAAAGAAGATACCACCAAAACCAGTCATTATTGAAGGAGAAGAAGAATTTGAGGTGGAAAAAATCATGAACAAAAGAACGGTCAGGGGAAGGGAGAAATTCTTAGTGAGGTGGAAAGGCTATACAGCAGAAGAAGATACCTGGGAAAGTAGGGAAAATCTGGAAAACGCAAAAGAACTGGTAGAAGAGTTCGAGAGGGTATACAAAAAAGAAGACGAAGAACTAAGGAGACAGGAACAGAAGGAAGAAGAAAAGGAGTTTTGCCGAGAACTACCTAGGGAATTCACAGCAAGACTACTATATGGTTGGGGGAAAAAAAGATACGAAAGAGAGAGGGAAAAGAGATGGGACAGGAATTGGCATCGATGGAAAAATTCCTCGGGACGAGGAAACTTGAAGGGGGGGCCATGTTGTGAGAACCTTGAGTAGGAAAAGATTTCCACAACATTCGAACATCCAACCTAAAAACCTCCAAGCACACAATAAAGTAGAAAGGCATAATAAGGGGATTAATAAGCTAAGTCACGTGACAAGGTCAGGTGACCATAAGAACATTCTGGAAGAAACACGTGACCATGGGACTCTAGGGTACAGCCACTGTAGTAATAGTATAAGTAGGGCTGCAATCCAACGAAGAACTCCATCGAGTTCTTCCTGAACATCCACCTAGGGTGACCACTAAGAACATTCACTGTTCCTCGGTAACATAAGAGAATAAGCTGGTAAGACTCTATAGTGAGCAGTGCCAGTGAGAGAATCGAGTTCTAGTATAAGAACTTAAACTATGACATTTTAGAACCACTTCTAGTCTAAGTTAACAAGGAGAACTCAATAGAGTTTCCATTGGATTACTATATATTACTTATACACATTTTATATTTACTTCTATTTATAAAGTCCTGTATATCTCTTTTGAGTCATTCCCTCTTGCACATTTACTGATTATTTGATTAAATGAAAAAGAAAAGAAAAGAAATATAAATAATGACTTAGCCATTTTGGCTGTGTTATGACATAGACAACATTCTTATTTTCACTAGAACAGTAGAGGAGCATGCTCAGACCACCCAAAGAGTATTGAAGATTCTTGCTGAGCACAAACTATTCCTCTGCTCTGAGAAGTATGAGTTCTAGAAGACAAGAATTGAGTACTTAGGCCTAATAATCTTGGAGAACAAAGTGTTTATAGATTCTGTTAAGGTAGCCAGAGTCTGATAGTGGCCCATCCCAGAAAATTGGACTAACATACAAGTCTTCTTGGGGTTTACCAACTTCTACTACTAGTTTATCTGTGATTTCTCCATACTGGCCTGATTTTTGTTTGACCTTACAAAGTCTAATACACCCTGGTCCTGGAACGATAAGGAATACAGAGCCTTTGAAGCACTTAAGGTAGCAGTTACTAGTGCCCTAGTCCTCATGTCTTTCTAGAACTCAGAGCCCTTCCACATTAAGGCTAACAGTTCAGATTTTGCCACTAGAGCAGTCCTCTCCCAATGGCTATCCAGAGACAAGAAATAGTATCCCATTGCATTCTATAGCAAGTTCCTATCTCTAGTAGAATGGAACTATGAGATCCATGACAAAAAGATATTGGCTATCATTCATACACTAGAAGAGTAGAGATACTTTTTAGAAGGAGCAAAGCATCTGGTAGAAATATGGACTGACTACAAGAACTTAGAGTACTTCATGATAGCCAAGAAACTTAACCATTGTCAAGCCTACTAGTTCCTCTACTTGGTCTGTTTTGACTTTACACTTGCCCACCACCCAGGCCATTTTATGAAGAAGCTAGATATACTCTCTCAGAAACCAGACCATAGTATAAAAACTTCTGACAATAAAGACATTACTCTCCTCCATTTAGAGATGTTTGCTGTCTGGGCCTTAGAAGGTGTCAAACTAGAGGATATAGAAAGAAATATGTTCTCCAATATCTATAAAGGCAACTGTAGTGGAAACCAGAAAAAACCTATAGCCTAGGCAGCTCATGAACTTTAATAGTCCTCAAGCCAAACAGTGCACTCCATGGAGTGGTTAAATATTGATGGTCTACTCTACTTCTGAGGCAAGATATATGTCCTCCAGAATTTGAATCTTTGTAGATGTATTATCTTGCTGTACCATAACATAAAAATTATAAGATGTTCTAGCCAATAGAAAACTCTAGAACTTGTGTCCTAGAACTACTGGTGGTCTTAGATGTCTCAGTACATTGGATAGTATATCAGCATATACAACCTATGCTTGAGGATGAAGTTTATGCAATACCCTCCAGTAGGCAAACTCCATTCCTTCCCTATTCCAGAAATACAGTGGGATACTCTGAATGTAGACTTTATAATAGAACTCTCTGAGTCATCCAAATATAATATAGTAATGATAGTAGTGGACTTAGTATCAAAGAGAGCATACTTCATTCTGATACACAAAACAGTAACTGTGGAAAAAGCAGCCAGACTATTCTTTCACCACATCTGGAAACTCCATAGACTTCCCAGGTGAGTAGTCTTAGATAGAGGTCCACAGTTCATTGCACTCTTTACTTGGGAGCTCTATAGACTTCTTGGAATCAGATTGGTCTTCTCTACTGCTTGACACTTTCAAATAAACAGACAAATGGAGTGTATCAACCAGGAGCTAGACTGTTACAAGCTTCATTTGGACCATAACTCCAGGAATACTTGACTGATTTTGATAATCTAAATGGCCACTGAAAGCCCTTAAAAAAAACCTTCCAAATGGTACCAAAAACGTCTCAAAGCAATCAGTATTCACCAAGTTATCAGTAGATCAGTCAGTGATCACCAAGTCACCAGATACTAAATCGCCAATATCTCGGGAACTGCTTAATGTAATCATTTGCTTCAACAACCATCATGAAGCTCTCTTCAATGCGCTTCTTTTGGCTATAAATAGATCCCAAGGCGATAAGATCCCATGGAGATACAAGGTCCTCAATGTTTGTACATGACACTAATCTTTATTTATAGATTATCATCTGTCCTTGAATAGAACAAAGGACTGCCCTAAGATGGTTAGGTTATCTCTATTTCAAGAACAATAGCACTCCTATATGTAGAACAATAGATAGTGATCATGTGGTAGGCTGTTCTGGTACACAGACTACCACAATCATGTATTTAAGAACTGTATGTCTGAGGATAAACCTCAGACTTAACAATATCTTTTGCTGCTTGTCTAACTTTGCTTTTTTGAACACTTTGATTATCAAATCAAGCAATCACAAATCAGTAAGTGGCTATTTGTGATATGGACCAATACCTCTGCATCTTTGTGAACAAACAACAGGACAACTAGTATGACCTTCTTCCAATGGTGGAGTTCTAGCACAATAACTATATCTACTCTTTCACTCAACAGTCTCCATTTCTACTAGATACCAGAAAAACCTCTTGTATGGAATTCAAACCATGGCAGCACCCTTTTAGCTTAGAGACTGTCAACAAGTTCATAGAGAGGATGAGAAATACTACCAAGGAAGCCAAGTCCATGATATGAAAGGCCCAAGAAGATATAGCAAGGTATTACAACCAATGGAGGACCCTAGCCCTTATCTTCAAGTCTAGAGACAAGGTATTTCTAGATATACCAGACATCTGGACTACCTAATTTTTTCAGAAGCTCTCTCACCAAAGGTTAGGTCTGTTTACTATAGAATAACAAGTCAGATCTATGGTTTATAAACTAAAACTACTATATTTGATAAGACAGCTTTATTCCATCTTTAACATAGTCAAACTGTCCATCACCCCAGAAGATCTGGTACTGGGCCGCAAACTAGAAGGCTACCCTCTACCTATACTTATTGATGGAGAAGAGAAGTGGAAAGTGGGAGAGATTCTTGACAGTTGCTGGCATCAGAGATAGTTCCAATATCTCATCAAGTAGAAGAAATATGGCTGCAAATACAACTCCTAGGAGTCCTCCAAAGTTTCTACACCTAACCTTGTGGTGGACTTCCATCACAGATACCCAGAAGCTCCTAGATATATCTACTGGACTAAGTTTAATACAATTTTTCCACCCTGGACCTATTGCTTTGAGATATAGCAATCTTGAAGAGAGGGTGAATGTAAGGAGACTACACTAAGTTACACTTCTGACATACTAGTAGTAGTCCACTGGAGTGGTCCTGCACTAATTAGATAATAATTACATAACATTTAATTAGTTGCCTACTCCTGCATTCCTAACCCTGACCCTTAGAATGTTCTATAGTTAGGGGAACTTGTATATATAGTATAGAGTACCCTTCTAAAAGCTTTATTCTATTCTCTGAGAATTCTTCTAGAAGATGAGTTATAACATACTCTAGAGCATATTTATAGACTGAGGATTCTCCTAGGCTCTGCTTCAATTGCTCTTACAGATATGGTGTTATTGCTCTACATGTTGTCACAAACTTCATTTAGACCATAACTCTAGGAATACTCAATCAATTTTGATAATCTAAATGGCCACCAAAAGCCCTTAAGAAGAACTTTCAAACAATACCAAAAATGTCTCAAGGCAATCAGTATTCACTGAGTTATCAGCAGATCAGTCAGTGATTATCAAGTTCCCAGACACTAAATCACTGATATCTTGGGAACTACTTGACATAATCATTTGCTTCAATGACCATTGTGAAGCTCTCTTCAATATGCTTCTTTCTGCTATAAATAGACCCTGAGGTGATAAGATCCCATAGAGATACAAGGTCCTTAATGTTTGTACATAACACTGATCTTTACCCATAGATTATCATCTGTCCTTGAATAGAACAAAGGACTGCCCTAAGATGGTTAGGTTATCTCTATTTCAAGAACAATAGCACTCCTATATATAGAACAATAGGTAGTAATCATATGGTAGGCTGTTCTAGTGCATAAACTACTACAATCATATATTTAAGGACTATATGTCTGAGGATAAATCTCAGACTTAACAACATCTTTTGCTACTTGTCTAACTCCACTTTTTTGAGTACTTTGATTATCAAATCAACCAATCACAAATTAGTAAATGGCTATTTGTAATAATGTATAGTCTACAATAGGACTTTAGCACAAGGTTTATAAAGTGAAAAGGTACAAGTAACTACTGGCAACACTACTTAATTAGTAGGTCAGGTCTCAGACACAATACCTGAGCTTGGTACTATACTTCTACCAATAGTCTCTAACTGACTATCAAGTTCTCTTAAGCCAAGGGCCCAGCTATGTATGGAGATGACTTGTCAAGTAGAAAGGGGATAGTAGTGTGGGAAGACTAGAATATACTGTGAATTACTATGAATATACTATGAGTGTATACTCCAGGTTCTGGAAAATGATGCAATGAGTGGAGTCAGAGAGTAAAACATACTACTAAGTAAAATAAGAGATATTGCTCTCTAGTCCTGTAGTTTTACAGCTAGTCCAGAGAGAACACAATGACAATGCAGAAGTGGAATAACCTTGGCCTTAGCTTGTATACTGTATCTCAATCTCCTGCTGTATATGTAGTTACTTATTTTGGAGTAGTAGAACGTTATTCAAAAGAGAGATAAATTCAGGAGTAAAGAGATATATAGCAGAAAACACTACCAGAATATGGAGAAAGTAGATTTAGGACTTTAAGACTTTAATCTACAAACTAGATTGCTACTATATATCTACCCCATATATATACCATGACTGGAGTAAGAGGGAGCTAGTCTGAAACATAATACTCCTAGTCTGAAATGCAATACTCCTATAGGAGATAAATAATAATAATAAATAAAATGAATATAAATATTGATTTATACTGAATTTTCTGGTATATAACATAACTAGTAATTGTAATGACCACTGGTCAAGGATCAAAAAGATTATGAGAGTTAAAATGAACAAGGTTCAAGATAAATGGTGCTTTAGATGTGAAATTAAGTTCTGATGTAGTGACTTAGCCTGAGATGACTTAATCACACTCCAAGTCTGAGTTGACAAGGAGAACTCAATGGAGTTTCTATTGAATTCTATATACTACTTATATAACTACTATATGGTCTATGTACTACTCTCCCACACTTATTATATGACTTCATCATGTGATGTGACACTGTGACATCCTGATATGTGACTGTGATGCATGACATTAGTCATGTAACATTTTCCTACACTCCTTTCTTGTGTAGTAAGTCCAAATAAGAAAAGAAAAAGAAAAAGAAAAGAAATAAAAATAATGACTTAGCCATTTTGTCAAGTCATGATACTCTGGGATAATTATGGACAAATCTTATAATAGTTATAGACTTTAGGATAAATGGGGAAACCTTGGACTAGTCCATTTATAGACTCTAACTTAACTAGTCACTCACTGTTACTTACCAGTACTTAGGATAGTAGTTCCTGTGACATCACTAGTTAGGATAAATACAATCTAGAAAGAGAAAGGAACAGCAAGTTCTCTCTTTCTGTGGTTCATCTAAAAATCTACTTCTCTTGGAACCCCATTTCCCTCCAGTCTTAGGACTAACTTGTGGAGTGCAACTAAAAGCCTCAATATTCATCTTTTTGATATAACTCTTCTGAAAACCTTAACTGGATCCTTTGTAGAGGGGCAAAGAGATATCAAGTGTTGACATAGGCTCAAGGTTGAAGCATATATTCACCCTTGTGGTCTAGAGTCTCGACAGCTTGTACCAGGGACTGGGATTTTGGGGTTGTTGTGAGTTATATATACATATAAATGTTGTAAATCTGCTATTGTACTATCTGCATCTTTCTTTGATGTGAGGAGCACTCCAACATTGTTGTCCCATGACTGTGGAAGAGATTCAAGGACTATATAATGGAATTTAGCATTACTAATCTTTGCTCCGATTGCATTTGCTTTTGTCCAGTTTGTTCTAAGAGCTTCAATGTGTGCTTCAAAATCACCATCTTTAGCAAATTTGATGTTGAGAGCACAACATGAATAATAGCCATTTCATCTGTGATATTGTATGAGTTTTTGAGGTGAGCCCACATTTCTGCAGCTGAGCTCTCGATACCAACTCCAATAGGGTTTTTGGTATTGTTGTAAATTAAGGTTCCAACCCAAGCATCTTGATGGTCCCACTCAGTCATACTTGGGGTAGTGGATTCCCATAGGGTTGGGCTCGCAGTAGTTGCAGTAGTAGCTGGTGGTGATGGTTTGGCTATTGACCCATCAAGATATCCTGTAAGACCATAGAGTCGAGTAACTCAAATAACCCAGTCTTTCCAGGCAAACCAGTTTGTCCCATCAAAGAGAGTATCATCATTGAATTGGGGTAGTGCTGGTAAACTACTTGGAAGAGTTGTGATGATGTTAGGTATTATACTGGGTGGGTTTGAGCTCATTCTGGTTTATTGCTTTTTCCTGTTTAGAGCGCTGGGCCCATAACCTGAAGAAATGTAACTACAAGTATTAATGAGCAAACAATGACACCTTGAGAAACAATGCCCTCACCTCAGACATCTTGAGTAGACGAATGAGATATAACAATAGTCTATCTACATATATACCAATTGGGTGTAGTCGGGTGAGTGTATTATAATAGAATGATGAAATAAGATAGGAATGTATCGGAAGAAATGAGAGGTTGGACCGTATTTCAACAAGAATCAATTAGTGTCTGACAGATCACCCAAAATCTCACCTATGTCTTCAAACCTATGAAAGAGGAGTAATGCCAGTTCCTCAGTGGCCAGTCGAATGTAGACAACTTACGGACACCTAGAAACTTCATATTGCCTAGAATATATTGTTGCTGTCTCAAAAGGTATGTAACGAATGAATCAGGAGGCTAGAAGGGAGTTTAAAGGTGTCAGTGCCATATGATGTCATCATCTCTAAACACACGTAGGAGATCCCTAGACTCAGACATCTCATGAAATCTTTGCTCAGTTCTACTATCACCAACATGTCAACCTATCCCATACAGGTTCATAAATCAGGTTAACCTTCGAAAGATACTGATTTTACGGTACAGGTCTCCAACGTCGCCCCTTCGACCACTACGTCGCAGCTACATGATTTCTTCTCGTGAGTATATCTTGAGCTCTTCTCCACCATTTTGATTGATAGATAAGCAGATTTTGTGGCCCGTGAGTCCAGAAACTTATCTAGTTTTTTTCTTTTGATTTGGGGAATCAAGTATCGCTGTCATCAATCACGAGGAAAAGTCGACGACCGCTAACATCAGATTCGAGAAGGCTTCCGCAGCCAAAACAGCTCTAATGGTAATTTGGATATTTCTATCTTCCTTCAGACTGCCCTTTATTTCTTCAGTTGAATGGCGGAACCCTGGATGGCGTTACATTATCGGTGACATCTGATACTGTCAAAGAGGACGAACATCTTCATCAAACCACAACACACTCCGATAGTATTGATCAATCCGATAAACCTCGAGCAGCTAGTGAGTGATATTTCTCTGCACGTTGGGATGATTCTTAAACTGTGTTCTTGTAGTTGCAGCAGAATATTTGGCAAAGGGCTACAAACTTTCTGACCAAATCCTCGAACATGCTATTGCCATTGATAGTGCGTATGTTTGCTTTCCGTCAAGTATATGATTACTATTGTTCCTCAATTTCAGAAAAGCACGGAATTTCGAAGCATTTCTTGGCTTGGTTCAATCGCATTGATGAGGATGCGGGTAAGCGTGCTTTCGGTACCGATACCACAGCTTCAGGCGTTGTGAAATCCAAATTGGGCGAGCAAATCGAACGGGCTAAGGCAATTGATGAAACCAAGGGATACTCTAAAACTACACGTAGCGTATGATCTTTCCTGATCTATTGGAATACGTCTTTGACCGTTTGCCCCAGTACTATGAGCAAGCCATCACTTCTCAGATTGGACAGCGTGTAAAACGTTTCTACACAGAAACCTCCAAACAAGTCCACGATATTCATGAAGAAGCGCGCCACATTGCTCAAGCGGAGAAGACGTCATCTAAGCAGACAACTGTCCCTGGCACTGGATCCGGTCTGGACAGCACTGGAAATGAAACGGTGGTTGTCCAGTAAATTTCCTCACAACAGCCATTTTCATTTGTCATTTCTTTAACCTTCTTGTGAAATTTTTCATGTAATGATCTACAAATTGTTGCTTAAACGCGTGTATGCCTATCTAAATTCTATCTAGAATTTTCTCGTGTAACAATCACTTGGGAATACAAGTGGTAGTCATGTCAATTACTAGCTGTTTACTCGCTGGTTGAATGATGTCCATAATAGGGCCTCTGTAATGCACATTAATGGACAGCATTACTCCTGCGCTGGATGGACAGTTTATCCGCAGCCAGCTATGTAGCTTTGTCTTGCTAAACTCGATTAGTCGCTCTTCATCAAGCAGGACTGACCATCTTGCGACTCCTCAACTCATAGATCTGTTGTCTGCTACATATATAAGTGTAATCAATCTTCCGGTGCTATGAATTCCAATTCTGTGAGGAATACTAATTGATATACTGACTTCATTTGTTTACTTATCTGGATTTGTCGCGCCGGGTCTCAAACGATCATGATATCCGGAAGAGCCCATCCAGCCCTGGAGAAGCTGCAATGATACATATTTCCAATATTCGCGTGTAATACAGTATCCTGCTCTCATCTGGCGACGGAATCCAAGACTCGTCGCCTCGATGGAATTTACGCGTTGGGTTGTCCCTATTTGCGCCTTAGTTTTCTTTGCATTCTTTGGCCTTGCAGAGGAAGCGACAAGGAATTATGTCTCCCTAGCGGATAAGATTCAAAAAAATTCAAATTGCGCATTCAGGTGAAGCATAGATCCATTTTGATGTTGAGTTCGCTCTGACATCTTTACTAGAAATCTGACTGCGTATCTTTCTCCTTGGTTTCAACAGACATCACCATCGACTCGTATACACTGCATCCGGGGGCGGCTATCGATGATAGGGCAAGACCGAACAACAATTAACCGCTAGGCGAGACAAGCGAAACTATCTTAATCGGTGCTGAAACCCTCATGTCATCTCAGTACTCATCTCGACCACACTCTCCATGATTTTCTGACTGAGCTTGCACTGAATGTGATGTCTAATAATGACACTTAGGATAGAGATCCCATTTTCATGTCACAATTATTAGTGTAGTTATTTTGCTTGATGCCTTTGTTACTTGCCATCTAGTCGTATCAGCTATGGACAAAATCTAAACGAATGGCCACTAGTTCAGCATCTGTGATATTCCCAAATGCAGCTTTAGATGAGATGGCTTGAATATCCTTGCGCCAGCCATAAATGATTGAAGCAGCCTGAAGTGATTTGTTCGGTTTGATGCTGGCATCGGTTACAACGACAATGGAGTTTGGTTGCTCGAGAGCATTTTGACACAGATAGGCGAGTTTGCTAAGGTATAGTTCCCTTTCTTTAGGATCACTTCTGTTACATGGAAAGAAGGAGATATGATCTGCGAAATTGTCGATCACAGGATAGCCTGGTTAACTTTCTTTATGAAGAGGGTCAAAGCGTCCCTTGAGTGTTTGAGTCGGCATCACATGCAAGCTAGGCAGCATGTTTTATAATGTCATTGAACTAGATGAGTCAGATGGGGTGACAAACTTCATGGGCCAATTTCTGCTCGCATCTTGACAATTCGTTCTGTGGTGCTCAACTTCTTCCATAATCGCTTTCCCTTCCCCGGTATATCTTTCAATAACGAGCGTTGTACAAATAGATCATACAAACCGAAGGCAAGAGGTCTTTTCTCTAACGATCCGTGTATTGGCTCAAAGTCAGCTGATACTGATAGCTGAGATTTCAGCCAGCAAGAACCTCCTAGAATAAGATTCACCTTGACATAATCTTCCATCGAGGGAAGTACTAAGTATCATGGGCGACTAGATCATACTTGTCATGGCACACATTCTGACGTGAAGTGACCTGAGAGTGTTATAACCAAGCAGTTTGGGAGCTTGCACTTTGACACAAAAGAGGATGATTTAAGTGAGATTTATTGAACGTGGCCAAAAAAATAATTTGCGCTTGGCAGATGATATACATGCGAGACTTTGTAGGATGAGGGAAAACAATTCAGAGCTGCAGAGGAGCTACTGAACTGTTCTTCACACATTTTGTGTGGAAAGATTGCCTTTTCAACAAGGCAACATTTAGTGGTCAAGACTGGTTCGAACCTCTGCAGCTCTGAATTGTTTTCCCTCATCCTACAAAGTCTCGCATGTATATCATCTGCCAAGCGCAAATTATTTTTTTGGCCACGTTCAATAAATCTCATTTAAATCATCCTCTTTTGTGTCAAAGTGCAAGCTCCCAAACTGCTTGGTTATAACACTCTCAGGTCACTTCACATCAGAATGTGTGCCGTGTATGACATTGACCAATGCACTTCAAGGGGATGGTAGCCTCGGGGAGATGTTATCGAGGCACGAAAGATTGCTAAGGCTACCTCTCTTGATGTTGACTGCACTGTTGTCATCACGGACTCCCTTTCCTCCACGAAAAAGGCTCTCGACCCCTCACACCATTCTGGTCAAGGTGAATCTATTGCCATTGCACACCTTCTCCGACCTTTCTTCAACTGCAACAGCAGCAACAAAATAGAATTTTGGGACTGCTCCAGCAAAGCTAGGTAGCATCTTCATGCCATAGTCGACGACAACGCTAAAATCACTATTGTGCCCAGCACCCCATCTCAATTCACTTCGCTAGATGCCTTGAGGAACACATCAAGCAAGGCATGCACTGATCAATGGATCACCACCTTCAACCATGGGCACAACAAAGGCCACCATTTCTTACAGCTTAGAATTAACAAAAAGCAGTGTATCCATTAAAGGAGGGGGATGGCTCAATCATATTGGATCCTTGATTACGCTTTGTGCTAGAGCCACAAGGGCTATTCTAAATCACGCTCCGATTGGGGAGTTCAGGAAGAGATTCAAATTAGTCATACTTGCCCTTACAGTAGGGTTGAAACCTGAGCTCACATTCTAAACGACTGCAGTCGGTTCATCTACAAAAAAAGTGATCGCATGGTGATCAAACGTTTTGTCCTGTTCCTAACAGACAACCCTGGAGCGTTCGCTTGGTCTTTTCTCACTTCTCTTGTGTCTGGATCAGTTGCGAGTGATCTGGGTTTTGTTTCACATTTCTCGTTAGGTTTCTCTTTGTAGTTTTGGACTGTGTATTGTAGGGTACTGGGTACTTTACCGCGGACTGCGATCGAGCACCGCGTTATAAATTTATGATTTTTTTAAAAAAGAGCTTGCACGTGATTGGGCAAAGCTGCTGTCCTGACTTTATTTCACACTGGCCTGGTACAAATGGCAAAGCGAAAAGTTTCAGAAATAACTCGTGCTTCTGTCAGGCCTGGGTTTTCACCACGAATTAGGAATGTAACATCTGTTGTCGGTCCTGCCTTGTTGGATTTTTACACTGTGAGCAAATGTTGTAAGATGATGTAAAGTAAAGTCTTATTTTCCTACAGGTATTAGGGATGGTCTTCGGCGGTTGCTGCACGTGCGTCCCAATTCTTCGCTGGCTCACCTCGATTTATTGAGTACCTATCAGAAATGTCTGGGCTTATGAACGATTGCTTATGTTAAACCCCCAGATTGGTATGCCTGGCACTGGCTAGTATCAGCATGCCCTGAGTACAGAATGATAACATCTACTAGGATCTGCCCTCACGTTTTCTCAAATGCTTTTCATCACCTTACAATCACTCCCTTCATTTCTGCTATTCTCCAAAAACCATCCCTTGCCTCGCTTGAAGCCTCGTCAAGTTCCACTGGTTCGGTGGTGCCTTCAAGTGCTTGTTTTGACTGCTGGGTCTTTACTGAACAACTGGGTGTTCGCCTACAAGGTGCCCTTGACTGTACAGATAGTATTTCGTTCTGGAAGTATGTTCCTTGCGTTTACTTGTGTTCATGTACTTCGTGTATTCAAAGCTTTTTTAGGCCTTGCAGTATCTATGTTATTCGGATACTTATTCTTGAAGAAAACTTACACTTACCGGCAGATGGTAAGTCAATGAAGACAACTCTAGAGGTCCAATAAGCAACGTGAATGTTTCAGATATCCATCATTATTGTTACATTTGGTGTCATCCTTGCCACGCTTTCGAGGCCTTCAAGCACGAAAAACAACTGGAATGTTTCTGCTCGAACTCCAGAAGAGCTACAGGCATATACGATCGGTATAGTCATGCTTATTGTGTCTCTGTTCTGCACCGGCTTTCTCGGATTACTGCAAGAGGAAACCTACCGTAAATATGGACCGTGCTGGAAGGAAGGGATATTCTATACGGTGAGTGGTTGTGACCTCAGACTTGAGTACAGACCATGCTCATTTTGATTAGCATGCTTTGTCACTTCCAATCTTCACCTTTCTCTGGTCCGACGTGAGCCAAGGACTAACAAATTTATACCGTACTCAGTCAAGTAATCCGGTCTGGATTGCATATATATTACTGATTGGAAACCTGGTTTCCCAACTCATTTGCGTCTCGGGCGTCAATCGGTTATCCTCGGTTAGTGTTTCATGTCATTGTTCGTGCTCTCATGGCTGAATGAGATTTCATTATTAGCAAGCATCCTCAGTGTCTACACAAATAGTCCTGACGATACGCAAAGCAATTAGTTTGTGCTTCAGTGTTTGGTGGTTTGGAAACGGCTGGAACAACAAATTAGCATTAGGAGCTAGTATGGTTTTTGGGGGCAGTATCCTCTACGCGACTACCAGTACTGTCAAAGGTAAGAAAGAAAAGCATAATTAGTAATTTAGACCCATCAATGGCGGCAATGACGTCCCTTTGAACTTAGAGTTAGGCTGTATTTGTCAGTCTCAGTTTTACCACTATGACTACCTTGGATCTTGGTAGTCCCTTGCAGGGCAGCCACGCGTTCGTTGGTTCTTACCTCGCGGTGGTCTGGGAGCTGCATCAGCACTTGCGAAAGTGAACCTATTCAGGGAACACTAATGCTAAAAAAAATCCATCCCCAACTTGTCACTTGGATGTCTTATAGACTGCATCCAGAATCTGCGCAATTTGAGCGACTGGCTCCAAGAGGGACAGACACCTGGGTTCGTAGTTGTGGTGCTAGTTGATCATTTCAGACATCATTTCGCAATGGAAGCGAATTAACGCCTTGAATTAACCATCAGACGAGAAGCTCCAAAGCCGAGAAGCGCCAGAGTAACACCATAGTCCATTCCCCCTCTTCCTTGTTGTCCGCGATGACATTGAGAGAGGCTTGTGAATCCTTCCAAGCTCTTAATCATCAGGGCACTCCACTGCTTCAAAGCAATTCGAAGTCAAGCCATTATGGCGCTAACGACTCGACAGAAACTCTTGCGAAGTGTCATGTGGATATGACATTGGCAGAGGGGACGGGTCTAGATGAAGTACAAGAACAAAGGAGCTTGTTCACAAAGTCCATAGAATGTCACTCCAAAACAATCGAGACGAGAACTGGGTTGAATGTTCATATATTCCCTTCGCTGCGTCACATTTTAACGGGAGGGAGGTGTAACAAGGCTTCTCTGAGGTTGCAGAACCGCGGAAGCGTGGCAAGAGACCACCTCGCTCTTGAACGGACGTTCCTGGCGTACACGAGAACCAGCCTTACAGTTGCTTCTGCCGGTGTTGGTAAGCATCAGAATTCAAGAGCCTGGTCCCCAGAATAACATCGATCGCCTTCTTTCATTTAGCTCTGGTGCAACTTTGCAATATATTGTTTGATCCGAGGCTTTCTGTTTCGCCGGAAATTGCAAACTCAACAGAAGATTATTTGCTTATGGGTAGTTGGATCAAAAGGCCATAACTCACAAGCAGACTACAGGCATACCACCTCCATCGACCTAAAATCCGACGGGCCAGGTTCCAGGTCATCGGAGGCCGATCAACCTGTACCTCCCCCCGAAGTCTAGTACGGGCCAATATTTTTTCCTGTTTAGTCATATCAAGGCACGTGCACGGAAAAATGTATGGGATGACGTTTACCTCCTTCGTCAAGTAGAATGCTTTCGTTGTCCGAGGAATGTCTGGGAAAATGAAATAACCATAAATAGCTATTGGCAAGGTGATAACTCCGTCTATTACGAAACTAAAACAAATGGAGTGAGATGTCGACTTCGGATATCTTATTTGCACCACATACAGCCAACGCCAGCCCGTAAGTCCAGATCTCCCATTGAGGTGTCTGAAGACATGTGTGAGGATTAGTTGAAGCCTCTATACTAAGAACCAAGACTGACTTGTATATTGCGGCTTGTAAGATGCCAGAAAACCTGTCGAATCCAATCAAATCTCCCATGACTAGCATTGCTGATAACAGGACTTACAACGTTCCTACAAATCCTGAGCTTGTGAAAATGCCCGAGCGTTTCCCGAGCTCTGCAGACTTATACCATCTGCGTAAACATTCATCAGACCATGACTGACCAAGGTAAAAGTAACTTACGATCCGAGAACATAATGTGTTCCAACAAATGTAGAAGATTCCGCCATCCCTTGAAAAAACCGTATAACATATACCTGAGACTCGTGGAATTAGTGATCGGCAAGTGTTCTGAGTCAGGCCTACCTGTTCAATGCGGTGGACTGCACTCGTGCTTCTGGGATCAATAATTGGGAGCAGAGCACCTAGACCACGGCGTACCAGAAAGTCAGAACACCCCATATGATCTGCATTAGTGGTAGCCATATCCTGGGAGACACAATTTGTAGCATGACGTTGTCTTCGGGGTTAAAACTCAGTGGATAGCCGAAGCAGGCGACAACTGGAGCATACTGGGAATCATTCCGACAATATAACCGCATGTAAATATTGTGGTTATTTTCTATAGGAAACTGATCTGTTACAACGACATTCTGCATGAGATTCAACGACAAACGTACGTTCAATTCTGTTCCAAACATATTCAATTCTTCCTTCATCCCAGACACATAGGCATTGTTGATATTTGATCTATCCAAGTCTTGAGAATCCTGATTCAGTACTCTGGTTTTATCAAATCAAACATCTGTGACTAACAGTTTGTGAAATACTGCATTTACTTGAGCTAGCAAATCCACAATCAACCGACGATGCTTACCATCGAGCAACAGTATGATAGAATAAACCAGTCAATTTTCAGTAAAAGCCTAGCTTCTTGTTCTGTTTTGGGAGTCTGACCCCATAAAAACTGCTTGATATGACGCATTCTCGGCATGGTGGTGGTGGAGGCTTCAGAGGTCACAAGACAAACATCCAAATATCCGTGGGATTGAGTGCCGTCGCGGAGATCCTAATGCGGATAAAATATCGAATTTGTTATTGCTAGCTATGAAAGACAAGGTGTTGAAGCTTTGCATAGCTAGTATGAACGAGTCCAAATAATGCCTCAACTGAGGTAGTTGATTCTTCTTGCAAACATGCAGTGTGAGCAGCGATACGGCCTTTCCTCTGGCAATCTAGGTGAATGGACCGAGTGTTGAGGACCCCGTTTTGGCTGTAGGCGGTGGATATCTAAACCAGGACCATAGAAACCTCGTGGGCCACCTATCCATCTTCACACTACATTCATGCCTAAATTAGAAGAAGCCATTCCAGTAGTCCGACCGTTATCAGTAGTACATCCCGCCCACTATGTCTCAGGCAGTTCACGTGATTGAGGCTTTGATCGATCTTGGGATGGATCTGCGACACGGAGTCTTCGGCTCGCACACATATTGTTTATACTTCCGAAAAAAAGTACTGAGAGCTGAGCTATTTTCATCCCGCAAGGACAAATTTCTATGTTACGCCTGTGTTAGGTGGGCAATGGGCGAGAGTAGGACTGTACGAGTTGACCCGAGAAACTAAAGAGCCTGAGAAAGATCAAGGGATGCGCCGAGGTGGGAGGGAATGTGAAAACTTCTTTTGCTTTGCTTTGTAAGGTCGTCTGAGTCAACCTTTCATTGCATTTCCGATGACATGTATATTTTTTTCCAATCTCCAGTATAATAATCCCTACCTTCCTGTTTCGTATTATTCTGCTCCCCCCTTACCCAGTCCCTTCGATGGCTCCGCGCTCCCTCATCCCCTGCGTTCTCCTCATTGTTTTCTTTTTTCAGCAAACCCCGGCTTTCTCGCGAGAGATACAAGTCAAGGATTCTGGTCATCTCATCCGGGATGGGGGACACCACCATAGCTCCCACGCTCAGCCCATCCTCAAATTGAATGAAACCGAGGTTCTCCAGTGGCATGCACCCACTCCACCATCATACTATACAATCGACTGGGAAGAACCACAAAACGGTGACAAAAGATACCCTGGATTGATATTATCTCATGCTGTATTCATGAGTCTTGCCTTCTTCATTGCCCTCCCCGTGGGTGAGTTTGTATCTATTCAATTTACTCTAGCATTGACTGAGTTGTTACATCAGGTATCATCCTCCGTTCCGTTAAGCACGCAGGTCACGGTTTGGCCATTATATCATTCTATGGCCTTTCTATTCTTGGGTGTGCTTCCAGTGGATTCTACACGAAGCTTACGCCAAACATGTACGTTTTGTGAACTTGCTGGACATCGATCAGTACACTGACATTAATCCTATCCTAGGTATCAAGGTTCGTTCTCTTATCGACCCTTGGCAACTGCCTGACATTCTGAGTAGGGTCAACGCACGGCCGGCACGGGTATCTGGTTCTAATTTTGGCTGTATTGTTGTCGGCAATCGACATTCTTACTGCTATCCGCCGTTTCATCTCGTTTATCCGAAGTAATGAACCAAGATCTTTGAAGCTATTTTGGAAACGAGTCATGTTAAACCAAGATATCAATCACATGGGAACTAGTTCCGAGTATACAGGTTTAATTATGGAAGAGTCAGAAGACCTTGAATTGCCACAAATCTCTCGGCAGTCTTCTGATGATGGCGTTTTCCACAAAACAGCGCAGTGGGCGAACGATGTCCATCATCATCAACGAAATTTCTCAGTTGCTTCGGATGGTACACTTTTCGGTTCCCGATCTCCGATACAATCAGACACCACTCTGGCTGCCCAGCAGAAACACCACAATCCACAGAAGAACCTCGTTCATCGAGTGGGAAATGCCGTGTTTGCCGTTTTAGAGCGTTTCCTCGTATTTGCTGGACTTGCACAACTGCTGACGGGGATTGTCATCTACACTGGTCTGTAGTTGAAACTCCCTCCATGTATATATTCTCATTATGCCCTTGCGCAGGTGGCTGTCGTGAAAATTATATCAATGGTTGCTTGGCTCATCTGATCAGTTCGTCCATTCATTTCGTATTAACCCTTTTCAATCTAAATTTTGTTCAAGAGGGTGGGATATTCTGGTGTTATGGGCTATTGACATTTGCCCGTTTCTTGGGCTCCTTTGCCGAGCTTGGTTGGGCTTGGAACCGGGCACCTTCATGTGACCCTGTGTCTGCTGAATTTGTGGAATCATTTGTCATTTTCTTATACGGGATCACGAATACGTGGATGGAGCGTTTTGGCGCACATCCAGGTGACCCCTATACAACAAAACAAATTCAACATATAAGCATCGCAGTAGGTGGCGTTTGATAATCGAAAGATGTACGGGTTCTTAATTCATGTGTCAGGTAATGTTCTGGTTTGCCGGTCTGGTTGGCATGGGTATTGAATCCAAGCGAGTAAGAAGATGGCTAGCGGCATCTATCTTCAACTCTGTCGCAACTACATCAAATATGCCTCAGGATACTATCACCGAACCTCCTAGCTATGGCGGCAGTTTTAATCCATTCCCAGCTCTCGTAATTGGAGTGACGGGTGCGGCTATGGCAGCACATTTCCAGACCTACTTATTCCAAGTGTGTCCGCTCTGAATGAGTAATAATATATTTTCAGCTCTCAATGTTCCATCTGCACAGGTGCAAATTCATGCTCTATGGGGAAATCTTTTGGTCGGATTTTCTGTCTTGCGTTGCCTCACTTACTGCTTCCTTTGGTTGAATCCTTCTCGCTCGATTCTTCCATCCCGACCTCCTACAGAAGCTCTTGGTAGCTTTTTCTTAGCATGCGGGGGTTTAACCTTCATGTTCTCTACTGAGGAAGTTACTCTTGCTGCAATGCGTCGTGGTCGAGATGGTATGCATCTTTTCATTTACGTTGTAAGGAATTCGATCTCACCAGATTTTCAGATGTAATGATGTTTCTGAATGTTGCTGTTGCTATCACCTGTTTGGGTTTCTGTTGGACCTTCTTCGTTGTTGGCTTCAAGGGATGGCTCAAGTCCAGACAATACGGAACAGTGACATACAGGGTCGCAGCATAAAATTCCACTGATTTACCCGTTTTTTTTTCGCATCTTCGGATATCATTGCACGAATATTTATCTTCAATCTGCATGGTTCGAGACGACTTTTGTAACGAAAAATGTTATCCTTTCAATGTTGTAGTTCACGTAAAAGAATGATCAATTAGAGTATGAACCATAGATAATCGGCGAGGCTTCCAACAAAAACCCAAAAACCACTCCAGCCACAGTCAACAAAACCCTTCCAGCAGCTCAGGCGATCATCTAAATTCGTTCGGCGCAGAACTCGTGCCAATTGTATGGCAGCAATGCCCACCCCACAGTAAAAGGGCAAAGTTTGAGAGTTTAGATAACCAGCAAAGGAAATTAGAGATGTGCTTGAGATGGCAAGACCACTCATAATCATGTGTGACTTCTTGCCAAAAAGTAGAGCTGTCGATCTGATTCCAACGTTTGACATCGTCCTTCTTATCCTGTAATCATTCGTCAGCCGACAAGTTAATTACTGAAGACAGGCTTTGAAATGAGTTTGCATGTAATACTAACCTGATGAGCGTATATACTATCGTATACGAGGGTCCAACATATACCTCCTGCGTATAACGGAAGAGCAACAAGCCACTGAACAGCACCAGTTACTGCCGACCAACCAAGTAGTACGCCGAAGTTGAACGCCAGACCTAGATGTAGTGGTGCCGTGATTGAGTCAGTTGCCATGAGGCCAAAATAATCATACTGACCAAGGACGCCCTGAGGCCAGTCAGTAATTCGTTTCATCAAGGGATAGACTGTGACCAACAACAATGACGATGCGCCAAGAAAGATGCTTAGGGATACGAATATTAATGCCATTTCAATGTTCTGAGCGATAGAACTTGTTGCAGGTATTTAAACTCACCTGTACCAGTTCAACTGCAGGAGGACACCAAGCCCAGCGGTTAATTGCATTCCAAGAAAGACAAGAGCTTGTGTAAGACCTATGTCCCCTCGAGTAAGAGGTCGGTCCTTTGTCCTATCTGGCTATCTTTGAGCGAATGTAATTTGGTCGATGAGGGCATACATACCTACAGACTTATCCAAGTCTTTATCCCACATATCGTTGATTGTGCATCCCGCCCCCCGCATGATGAGGGCTCCTATCCCGAACAGACTGATGTAGGTCAGCGGGGTAGTTACAGGTGCTTCGATAGCATAAGAAGCCATGAGGATTGACCAGGCTGCCAAGATAATACTTGAGCTCGTTAATCGCCCATAAAGAGGACCGATTACCTACTGCAGGGGAGAAAGAGGAAGAAGGTTCCAATAGGTTTATCAAATCGTGCCAAGAAGAAATACGGCCTCCAATTTGCTGGCAAACGGTCAATCAAAGTGGCTGAAATCTTCGAGCTTGAACGGATTGGGGCAGATGTTGATGCCCATTGCGTCGCTCTGAGTTTGTTCGAGGGTTTGCAGTTGCGTAAAGATACATGGCAGCGTTTTCTTGTCTCGCAATAGGCGCACAAAGCTGCTCGAGGTTGCTTGATGGTGCAACGTAATAGTCGTGGCGAAAGAAGTATCATAAGAAAAAAAAACAAGTATAAATATCAGCATGCAAGAATTTGCAAGCCTCACACAATACGACAAGATTTTTTTCGAATTTTTAGGTTACTGCTATAAGATTTGTTCCAGGAGAAACAGGTACACAATGAAAAAAGACAAGATAGTAGCACCCATTGAGGTTAGGAACTCCCTTACTCCCACTCCTTAGCGAGCTTGAAGGTCCAGCTCCAATCTGTCTCTTTCCATCAATAAAGTTCGTACCAAAACCCCATGGACTCACCTGCATAGACCTCGTTGTCGTCATCGACAATCCGGCTTTGTACGGTGTAAGTTACTTTGCGAGCTATTATTCCCGAAGGAGACTCCTCAGCTTCAAAGGTCTTCACGTGTGGCTCGCCTTTAGGATGGGGACCATACGAGCCTATCATTTTCTCCGACCTTTCGGCTAGGGTGACTGTGAGATTACATCTTTGTACTATTGAAAATAGGCTTCACCTTTAACACCCAAGGATCTGACGACCTGGATGTATCTAAGACCCTGGAAAGCGGTTAGTGGCCATCACTGATACCTACAGCGGATATACTCACGGAAATAATAGAGTAATTCACCTTGAACGTTATCCGGACGCTGACTGTCCATCAGAAACAGTAACCGTTATTACCATCAGAAATCCTACTTGTATTCAACGCCTTCTTTGATAATAATCGGGTTCTTCTTGGTGCTGGTCTCGATTTGATGTAGATCTGCGAGGTCGAATGCTATCCTCTTTCCCTGTGGTAGAGTTGAAGAGACAAGCTCAAGCGTCAACAGAGTCAACTAAGAGTCGTATCAGAGAGTAATGTAGCATGTACACAAAGGACTTCATCACCTTGGGGCCGCTCTCCGCCGGGCCAGCCCCAGGAACAATGCCAAGAGAGGCCTTCCAACGAGCCAAGCTCTCGTCTTCAGCATCAAGGTTGGCGAGCTCTTCGGGTGACTTATATCCACCAGGATTGTAGCCTGAGAACAGATGACCGATCAGAATGAAGAGGACCTGATGGTGATGAGATGTCGTACCAGGAGTGCTGGTGGGTTTGAAGTCGGTCTCGGTATCTTCGTTCTGCTATACAAGTCAATCGAATATTCAAAAGAGATAGAGAAGCCAGACATTCATTAGACATTGCCACAAATCACAGGAGGTCAAGATGTGAGTAGGCGTTGCACAGGAGCCTCCCCATCACTTAATATCGATTTCGCACGAGTACTACCGCAATTTGCCGATTGCCACAATCCTATACAATAAAAACAAACTGAAAGCAAGTGCACAATTGAGGAATGGTAATACACAATCCAGATACAAATCCAAGACTACCGCTATGCCGCCATAATTGACTAATCAGATCCCGGCCAAGTTATCCCTCCCCACCCATCTTAACAGTTTTATCAAGCAGAAATTTAACCACGAATATCAGCAACAAATATTACCAATGCACATATGCACGCAATTCATATCAGATTAGAATTTACCAAATTTTAAGACGATTCAATAGGGGAAGGTGCACCAAGAATGGGATGCATGCTCTCTGTTATGATTGAGTCAGCGGACAACAATTTTATTTAGCTCTGACACACCTCCTTTGAACCAGCATTTGCCTTTGCTGAGATGGTAACACTTGGCACCGTTAGGGCAAACATGGCCCCAACAACACTTGTCACCGAAAGGACAGGGCATTCCTTCAATTGGACATCAAAGATGATCTTACAGTCAAAGAAGCCGACACACCATTTTTGAGCCAATTGCAAGGCGCCTTTTTTGCATTGACAGCCAAGGAGTGCAACTGCTCTGATGTCAAGACATAGTCATGGGCATACTTGCATAACGCTGCCTAAAGTAAAATATTTAATTTCTATCACAAGCTGAGCTAAAAATATTCCATACCCCTTTTGAACAGGTCATGAGGTAGTGTTCATTGCAAGGAGGGGGATTTTCTGAAGCATGATTAGATCCAGACAATCTCAACGGAATGATCCCTGCTTACGTTTATGCAAGGGCTGGAATGTTGATGTTGACATTTAACTCAGAACCAATTGCAGATAAAAGATCATACCAGGCAAGGATCAATGAGGCGCCCAATGGAGCGAGCGGGAGACTGTGGGCTGATCAGTCCTCCATTCGAGGTCACATTATTTGAGGTGCCAACAGTAAGTGGTATAAGTTTACGAGCTACCCGGGGAAGCTTATCTGATGTGAAGACTGCATCCAGCTTGAACTGTGGCAATGGATGGAGCGGGGCTTCTCGCTCCCCGTTTTCGGATGCTGTCAAAAGAACCACTTTTCCAATGACTTGCTCTTTTTCGAGAACACTAAACGTCCCCATATATGCAGTGGGATCGTATCCTGCCCGACCATAAGAAACGATTCGGACCAAATCAACCGAAATACAAACCTCCAAAAAAGATTCGTAAGGTTTGTGGGAAACAAGCATAAACTTGCAGGTATTCTGGACCCACAATCCTCTGTGAATGCTGGCATAGCATGCAGGACACACTCACCTCGGATTTTAGCCTCTGTGGCATCCTTGCTATTACAGCCATCGATGGCAAGGAATCTGGGGGAAGCGTGCGTGAAACCCTGTCACATGCCGACATAATTATAGACACCGAAGAAAACCGAAACAAAATTAGAACACGCACAGTAATAAAATCGTCAAATTGATCTGGTGTGCAGTGATGGGCTTCGAGGAAAAACTCTTTGAGTACGCTTTTGTTGAAGTAGATATTTATCCAGAACGAGAGGCGCCCGAATACATGGATGTCCTCGTTTGCCAGATATTCAGCAATGGTCTGAGTGACAATTTGCGCAGCCAATCTGCCGCCCTGATAGCCCTGAATGACGAGATCTTGCTTAAACAAGAATTCGTCACCGTTGATTACGCAGAGTATAAGCGGATTGTAGTTCTGTATGCGAGTTTTAGAAGCTCTTTTGGCGGATCACTAAACTCACTCACTGTTTTAAAACTATCCATATTAGAAATCTGGCGGTTGAGAGCAGCAAGTTGCACATTATGTGCCTTAGCATCTCTCTCAGAGGCCTCAAGCGCAACAGAGTGAGCTTGTTTCCAGACATGTAACTCAACTTCTAGTTCGGAGACCCTGTTTTCTAACTCGGTATTTCTCTGAAGAGTTACGCTGGACAAATCTGGCAGTCTGAAATCAGGAACTGAGGAGGAGGTGAGGGAGAAATTATTACTGAGAAGCTTGGTAAGAGTCTCGTCCCTTCAGGAGGCGGTGTTGAGTATTAAGAAATCGAAAAGATAAGGCCACGTACCATGTTCTCTGGTTTACCTCATCACGAGGCTGGGTGGCCATTGTCTACTAGATGCACAGTTTAGGAATGTGGGGTGTAAGTGTGAAAGGCTTAATCGGTGTTGGCTGTCTTTAAAACCAAACCACTCGAGCAAGTCAACATGTAAACAAACCTTCTTGGGGTCCTTATTGACTTCTCCTGTCAGGCGAAGAAGGTATAGCTCGGAAACGGAAGTCAGAAGGTGATGATGATGCCGTACACTTGCTTCGATAATCACACGCAGAAAAAAGCCGCCAGTCCACTCATTGGTTTGGTGGCCATAGAAAAGCTCTAGCGAGTGGCTTGCCGTGCGGCAGGAGATATTGTTGAAAAAGGAAGAGATAACGTTGAACACGATATACTCAAATTTCCGGGAGAAATATATTACAAGAAAACCTTTTGATGTCCTGCGTCATAGCATTGAAACTCCGCAGCAAGAAGCAGCAAACCAATCGCATTCGAGCCAGCAATGCGGGAAAAGTAAGGAAGAGAGTTTGGTCCATGCTCATTAAATCACCATATTCGCAGTGTCCGGCTTTACACCATGCATATTGGCTATTTCAATCCAAATGAGGGATTGCGACTCCTGAAGGTAGTAGGCATAACATACCTCCGACGAACTTGCATTTACCTTTCTTGGAGAAGTAACATTTTGCGCCTGAGGGACAAACGTGCCCGTAACAACAGATATCACCCCACACACAATTCTGGTCTGGGACAGGTATTAATACTGAATTGGCCGGTCAAAAAAAGCAACACTTACTCTTATTGACCGCTGGGCAGGGCATTTTCTTTGCATTAGCTTTGATCTCAGCATAGTGTTTGGGCTCGAGAACATAGTCATGGCCGTATCTGCATTGGGCGCCAAACTTACAATTGTTCGAGAGGTAATGCACGGTACAAGGAGGAGGTTTCTCTATAATGGCAGCGAGAAAAATGAGATCAGAGTGGATGGAATCACCAGACTCACGCTTATAGAGCGGCTGATGTCGAAATCTCAGCACTAGCTAAAGCATTGGGTGTGCGTACGCACCAGACTAGGATCCACGTGACGTAGAACTCCTGCACTGGGATAGGAGTGACCCTCCGTGGTGTTGCCATGATTACTGGTAATCTCTAAGCCGAGCGCCGGAGCAAACTGTTCTGATTGATATAGGAGATAGTCGGGATAGATTGAAGGAGAATAACATGAAGTAGGAACTTGACCCTCGGGCTCAATGGTTTGGGCGATGGTGTGACCCCGTATGCCCGGTGATACAATATCTTGTAGTGGAACATCAAAAAGTGAGGGAGGTAGACTTCCAGAAGCAGCCTGTGGATCTTGGATTGAGGTGTAAACCAGCTTCTGAGTTATGAAGAGACCGGGAATAGCAAGAATGGGTAGTTCCAGTTCATCGAAGCCTGCCGCGTGTTCTGTATAGCTTCGTAATAGAATTAATTTGTGTTTGTATCCAGACGTTATGTGTGAGCGTATAGTGGATACGTAGCCATTGTCGTGACAGCCTATTCGAGAGTGAATGAACGTCAAAGGTACCTAATTTCAAGGAAGGTAGAAACCCGAGCTACCTCCAAAAAATATTTTGTATGTTTGAGGGAGGCGAATCTCGTCCTCTAGGAAAGCTAATAACCACTCAATCAGTATAAACATTCCCAATCGCAAGAATTAGCTACCCTTTATTTTGGAATCCGCTGCTTCCTTTCCATTACCAACGTCAACCATGATGAATCTTTCGGAAGCTTGATTGAATCCTACAACAAAATCCTCGAGACGATTCCTGGCCGAATGATAACCACAGCGATGGAACGTTTCAAGTAACCCTCGCTTGTTAAAAAATATATACACGGAAAGTTGAAAATCATTCTCATTGAGGGAGCCAATATAATCTTTTATCGATTCCGACAATTTGCTCGCAGCCTTATGGCCACCATTTTGACCGAGTGCAGTCAATTCAGGGATAAATATGACACCGTCCCCATCTAGCAGGACTGCAACTCTAGAAGCCTTCCAGCAGCAATTGAGACCTCGGACGGAATGCTGCAATAATTGTTTCCGTACCGATGGATGCTTTTCCGCGCTTCCTTTTTGCTTCTCAAAATTCTTTAATTGTTGATTTTCTTCTTCAAGATGCTTCTTCTCCGCATTTGTATCACTGAAAACTCGTTTGTACATCTGTAAATCGGCTTCAAGCTGCTGGTTCTTTGCTTGAAGTTTTTCTTGGTTGGATACAAGTCTCGCAATTTCATCTGCAGAGGAGTTCAATCAAAGACTGAAAAGAGGATGGGGCAGTGGCACCTCTGACGCTGTCAAAACTCTGAAGCCTGGAGAAGGATATTTTTGAATATCGGAGTGGCACAATCATAGTATAGCTCACAAAAAATCGTCTTCCTGAGTGCCGTCCATAACACTATCTGGCAGACGGTGTCTTTGGTAGACAGGCTATCGTACAAAATGCGGATCTTCTTTATGACACTTACACGGCCTACCCGCGCGCTTCCTACAATAGGGTTTTGGTCAGTGGAAGGAATGGAACCGGTGCAAAGTTGTGGGCGGTGGCAAAGTAACATTATCATTGTAAATATAGAATTATAGAAGATGATTCACACGAGGCGGCTCATTTGAGCACTGCCCCGAGAAAAACAAGGAAAGATCAGAAGAACAACAAGTAGTACAGAAATAACCATACGTCAATTTAAGTCACACCAAACTAAGCAGTGCGCCTACCAATATTGAGTAAAATAATTGCTCAATCTGGATTTTCGCGTGGCAATAGAATACCCGAATAGATCGGTAGCTTGATGGCAGGACAGGAGTCGACACTGTCACTTCTGCCACTCCTATCTCATGACTCCAGTCGTTACAGTTATCACAAACCCGAGAGAGTAATAAACCCGTGAATCAGTCCCTAGGTTCTTTTGTCTCCTTGTGCATATCGGCTTCGTGGCATCAACTGAGTGCTCTAAAAGCATTGACTGAGGCGTACCTCCAACGAATTTGCACTTTCCTAGTTTCAGGTAAATACATTTACTCGCCGAGGGACAAGTGTGCCCGTAACAGCAGTATTCCCCCCAGGTGCAGATCTCATCTGGAGACGATCAGTCTTGACCTATTTCTGAGGGATCCAGAGATACGCACTTCTGTTGGTGGTAGGACAGGGTGATTTCTTCGCATTGATCTTCATTTCCTCGTAGTGTTCAGCATCGAGAATGTAATCGTGAGCATATCTACACTCAAGACCATGCTTGCAATTGTCTGCGAGATAGAAGAGTGTACATGGAGGAGGTTTTTCTAGAATAGGATGTCACAAGGGCGGGTGTCAAATTACCTAACCTGACTCACGCTTGGAAAGCGGCTGACGGGAAAACGAGGTAAGATATTAACCCACCGGGGCGGATCCGCTTTTGCACTTACCAAGTTTGGATTAAGGCGACGAGATCTATCTGTATTATGGGGAATGAAGACGCCATCATCATCGTTATTTTCGCTGCTCGTGTCAGAATCAATTGTTGGATGTCGTTCAGTATTTTTCAAAAGGATCTTTGAATATGTCGTGAAGGGCGAGGTATCCACACCGCGTCCCCCTATTCTGAGGGGCTGTTGAGAAAAATCACTTCGACCTGATAAAGGTGAGGCATCCTTGGTTGGAAGATCAGAGGGTGGGGGTGATTGTTTGGCAAGAGGGGCCTGTGAAGGGGAAGCCATAAGCTTCTCAGTTCTAAATAGATCGGGGATCGAAATTGTAGGGAGGTCTAGATCATGGTAACCAGCTGCACTGGACGAGTAGCTCTTCAATAAAATGAGTTTATCTTTGAAACCAGATGTGATGTGAGAGCGTAGGGTGGTGACATAGCCATTATCATGGCAGCCTATTGAAAATAGAAGACATGAGCTCAGAGCACTAGTGAGACTGATCCAGAATACATACCTCCGAAAACAATTTTTAACGTCTGCGGAAGTCGAATTTCATCGTCCAAAAATGCTGAGTTATTTGAATGTGAAAAGATCATCCCAAACGTGTCAAATGACGATTACCTCTCATCTTTGAGTCTGCTGCCTCTTTATCACTCCCTACGTCAATCATCATAAATCGCTCTGTAGCCTGATTGAACCCAGCGACAAAGTCATCGAATCGAATCCGTGCCCCGTGGTAACTACAATGGCCGAGTGTTTTGCTGAGACCCTGCTTGTTGAAAAATATGTACACAGATATCTGAACCTGACAAGTGTCTCCAAGAGTACGTAGATGTTCCTTGATACCTTCTGACAGGGCGACTGCAGCTTTCTGCCCGCCGGCATGTCCAAGGGAAATCAGATGCGGTAGGAAAACAGCCCCATCACCATCAAGGAGCACGACGACTCTAGAAGCCTTGATGGTGTATCAGCATGAAATACACTGAGGTAATGCCGAACTCACCTGAAGCCTTTGTTCGAACTGTTTCTTTTGTGTTTCAGCATCACGCTTATACTGTTCACATTGTTCTTCCAAAATTGTCTTCTCGGAGCTAACCTCGGTATAAGCTTTCTTGAAAACGTTCAGCTCGCCTTCAAGTCGTTTGATAATATCTAGCAATGAGGACTCGGCAGAAACCAGTTTCAAAACTTCATCTTGAGTGTCGTTAGAAGAAGGAAACCGGTTTAAACAATGAACCGCAAAATGTACTTTTGATATTTTCGATCTGAAGCAGGCTGTGCGGGAGATAGTTTAGTACTCAATATACTGTTGAAGAAGGATAGTGCTTACAGAGGTTCACCAGACGAATGAACATTCATGACGATTCTTGGGGTCGCAGTATAGTTCGATGCGTGTGCAACTTTTATAGGCAGTTCAGTCGTCCATTGGGTTAAATACAAGTCAAGAGAAGGAATCTGAAATCTGAAACGAGGATGCGGTCTTCCGGCGAGAAAACGAGAGCCCCTGGTGATTCAATGAATCTTTTCCCGCAAGTATGGACCATTGATATCGGAAGAGGAGACATCCCCACGTTGAAAACATGCATTGAGATTCAAGGGCAAACCACAGTTTATTCTGACATGAACATGAAAAGTCACGTTACTGAGATGGTGATGTTCGAGAGTTAAGCTTTCTGTGTCCTCATGAGTGACATCTACTCAACTCTACAGGTCTCTCCCAAAAAACGCCGCCAGCCTTCCCCAGATTATACCCCTTGTACTCCCAAGAAACTACGCACAACGTCTGCTATTTCCACCTGTAATAGACTCCAAACTAACTCGCTTCACAGACCATTAACTCCATCTTCTATCTCCCGCAGTGCAAAGGCGCCTGGAGCGTCTCCACATGTGAATAAACTTCCAGATAATCTGGCCCGTCTCTGCACCATCCACAGCTCTCTCCAGCGTGCCATCTCTCATGCTTTGGCAACTTGTGCTGCTTCCCCGACTTCAGATTCAGGGCACCTTCGTAATGTAGTTAATCATGTCTCTCTCAAGACATACTCTGGGCTATCCTCGTCGTTTGAGATTGAGGACTTGAAGCGTCTTTGCTGGCTCTGGGAGTGGGACGGATCGAAACCAGAGCGCAACAACATAGAAAATGGGAAAGAGAAGGAAGACAACCCCTTCTTAGACGAACCCTCGCCTGCATCAGAGGATTGGACTCGAGGAGGAATGGGTTTCCTGGTAACACCCACCACTCATCTCTCAAAGCAAACTCGTCAACGCATCCCTGCATACGGTGTTGGGATTGAAATTGAGATAGACATCGATAAGGGGATGGATAGCGGCATGGCTGCTGTTGCACGCTGGACCTCGGGAGCTGACTCGCGTCAGAAAGAATTCAAGCAAAAGATCTGGCGATGGAATAAGGTGAGGCGAGCCCAGCTCTTTTGTCCTTCCTACTCAAGTCATCTCAGCTATGCGAAACCTGTGACATTATCCCGGCCATTGCTCTTGCAGACCTACCTGCGCTTCCTACACCTCTCAAGGTTTCTTCACTGACACTGAAGTTTGCGTCTGCTTCTCCTAAAGGGCTTGGCCCAAAATCCATATTTGTCCCCCCTGCGTCACCAGGCAGCTCCCCGGAGAAATATCCCGTGAAAAAAGGTGCATCCATGTCTGCGGTCCCTTTCCCAACATTGTCCTCAGTAACCTCATCTACCAAAAAATCATCTACTCTCTTTCCGCAGACCCCTCGTCACAAACACATAGAGACCTCCACGATGCCTATCACGCCGCAAACTCCGTCCAATAGGGCCTCATCAGACCTTGGTAGTAGTATTGAGGGTCCCCCGGAAACACCCAAGAAGCAAACCGGTTCATCTGCAGAAACAGCCCCTGCCAATCCGTCGACTTCGAAACGTCAGGCATTATATGAACGCATTCGTCAGAAATCACTTACTGCGTCCCCGACGAAAAGCACCAGAAGCCCTTGCGTTTCAAACTCTAATTTGACTCGTGATCAGATGCTCAAGCTCAGCCAGGAAGCAACGAGGAAACGATGTATCCTGGGTCGCCTTGACCGAGTCGCCGAAAGTGTCTGGATGTCAGTTTCACAAAAGACTACATAATCTGCCTTTTACATCATATTTACATGTTCTTAGGAAGTTCTCTGCTCCAACGAGTGGCAGTTTGGCTACTCCTGGAAGGAAGCGCCGTGCATTGCCAGCTTCTGAGGTAGCTGTAGCCGTTGTGCAATCCTCACATGTGCCCATTTCGGTTGCGGAAGCGAACGAGTCGCTGTCCCTTCTCGTGAAACTTTGTCCGTTCTTTTTGAAAAGGCTCGACATACAGGGAGAGGAATGGCTGGAAATGCCTGCTTCGTTTTCTGATACACTGGGAACAGGTGCATGTGGAACCAACTCTGTCAACAACACCACCCCCTTGAAGCGTGGTCCGGCGCCACCTGCTAGCTCCGGGAGTAGTAAAATTGACAGTGCGGAACTCATTCATAGAAGTCCAAAGCGAGTCAAAAAGGAGGCAGGAGGACTGAGAGAGGTCCGTGAGATCATACGCAGGGAATTGGAATTACAGGACTAGTTTGTTATGCTTCATCATTCATTTCTATCGTTTGCGTCACTTTACGTGTCGATGATTTCAGGTTTGTAATGGTTTTTGTCTTGTTAACTCAGTCCGCTCCTTGCTTTGTCATTTACGGCATTAGTCCTCCTGTCCAATACCTCTTCCTAGATTTACCGAACTATATATAAATCACGTCAAGTATTGTCCTCTAGTTTGACATCTGGATGTCTGGCCCAAGAAAAACAAAAAACAAAAAAGAATAAGTTCTAGACTGCTGTCAAGTCAGTCAATCGGCTCCATGATAGTCCGTGAATCGGAAAGCATGGGAATCAATTTGACACCCCTTTGCTTCACACTGGACGGATCGCGATAGTGGAATTGTCTCTCTGTACAGGATAAACAAAAAAGTATCCCATTTGCTTGTTTAATTACGTTGGATTCTCCTTTTCGAATTTTTCTCTTGCCTTTTTCTCAAATTCGATACAGTCGACCACCTGGCCTTCTTTCCGACTAGCTTCAGCAGCGAAGACGGTCATATGACTTTGAACCATGTCTGTCACATCTGTGCCAAGCACCTCTTGCTTGCCTTGTCGTACAGCTTGGATGAACGTTTTGATGAGACCAAGATCACCACCACCGTGACCACCGGCAGTATCAAATGCATATTCCTCGGTGGTGTTGGAGGTGAAATCAGTGACGGTGAAGCTGTCCATGTCTCCGATGATCTCTCCGTGACTGAAATGCAAGCGAACCTGACGTTTGCAGATGAGAGAGGTAAAGGCAATCATGGTGAACGAAGCCGTGGTGCCATTGGCAAATTCGATGTTGACGACTTGGTGATCGCAAACGTCGTTGGGGGCTTCATACACACATTGGCCATAGGGTCCCACTTTGAGAGCCTCGGTGACGTTTTCAATGTCTGGAACACCATCTACCAGGACACTGACAGGCCACGATGTATGACCCGACCTGACAGAGTCAAGATAAACTGCAATTTCGTGAGTGCTGTGGCTATGGGTCGAAAGCTGTATTACTTTTGGTTGCACTGTAAGGGCACCCGTCATGCTGCAATGGACAGTCGAAACATCTTTTTATATCTCGAGCTTGAGGTGGTTTTTTAGAACTGCGAAAGTGAGTCAAGGAGCCAAATGATGATACCCTAGCAGGAGTGGTCGACGAGAACCAGTGGCAGAGGAGATCAATATCACTGTTCATGATCAGTAGGTCGTATTGCTTGTTACTGAAATGGATACAGACTGGCAAGATTTAGTCATCAACACAAAGGAGCTCTCCCCTTGAACCCCCCAATTTCCACGCACAAAGGAGTGTGCAAAGTGGTAATAGCCTACAGGCTCCACGAGGACAATATTCACGAGATCACCGAGAGTGTTCTTGTGTACGATGTCGGATAAAGCTTTCGTATATTCTGAGTAACGTAGTACTGTGATGAACGAGGTTGAGCAGCAACTCGAGGCAAACTCTGGCAGAGGACTTGCCATGACCGATTCCAAAAATAACACCTGCATTTTTTATGGATCGTTCGATGCGCAGACAGTCATCGACAGTGGTAGCCATGGGTTTCTCCAGCAGAATATGATAGCCTTGCTGCGCAAATGCGAGAGTAACTTCGGCGTGCATCTGGTCGTGGACAGCGATGACGACTGCATCTGCCAGACGATTTCCAATAGTGGCCATTGTTTCGGCTGAGGCAGCAAGGAGATCTTGCCAGGTATTGAAGACGAGGGTTTGGTCGATGTTGTGAAGATTGGCAAACTGGCGCTGGGTGACGGGTCTGGGCTCGGCGGTGGCGACGACCCTGCACTCATGGGGATGTGAGAGTGCGCGCCTAGCATAGGCCTACAGTCTGGGATGAGTGCGCGGGGAAAGGGGGAATAGGTCGTACCTTGGCGCGCTCACCACAGCCTACGATGGCGAGGGTGACCGGGCCAGACATAACGCATCACGTGTTTAATGTAAATATTTAATGATGTATCACGTGCTCTGTATGGTCAGGCTTCTCCCTCGCCTCGCCCGGATTAACCAGTCTCCTGTGTGCGAGGTGAAACGCCAGCGGCCGAGGCGACCAAAGTCTGTGCACGGACCACCTCTTTCTGCTCCCCCATTTCAACCGCACTTTTCTCTCCTTCTCCACCCACAAAATCCCATTGCAACACCCGACCTCTATGTCCGCCACAAATCCCTTCCTCCCCGCGTCTTTGTCCCAAAAATCCCACATCACCGTGCAGGCGAATATGACAGACCCCGTCAAATGTCAGCTGAAGAGCGTCGGTGGTGGTCTAGTCCCTATCGTGTGTCCAACTCTCTTCTTGCCTTCTTCGTTGAAGCATCCATCCAGTCCGCATGCTCGCAACTCCTCCCCGCAACTGTGCTCTCTCAGGACGTCTCATCCCATCAGGTACCATCTCAGGAAATTTACACAATCTCTTTCGCACTCACCCCTCGCATAGCTTTTCTCCTTAGGCTCACAGCCTTGCGCATGCATCTCTCTGAGCCCACAGCAAACAAGCCCGTCTCGTGCATGATCGCGCCTGATGGTCTCCAACATCCTCAGTTCACTGCAAGGCGCTCAAACAGATCCGTTCATGTCCTCTGCTCTCGTCAAGCAGTATCCTTCTGTATTGCAAATAATAGATTTGGTTCTCTTCCTGCCTACGCACGTATACCATCCAACCTCACCGAACAAATTTCCCACCTCTTGCGTGTTCGTATACTGCAAGAGCTTGAGCTACTTCTCGCTCAGCTGAGAGCTAGACCCAAGGCCGATATTCTTGCTAATCCTCCCATTCGCCGACTCTCCCACCTCGAATGGACCAAGGTCCAAGAAAACCGTCAGATACCATGGCAGGATGCCATCGCCGTCATCAACGTTCCTCCAATCCCTAATCCCACTGAACCTTCCATGTCGCCCTTCCCATTACCGTTTGACCCAGAGATGGAGGCAAATGCATCTCAGCCTGTCGCCACATTCTATCCCGTCTCTCGAATCTCTGCCTTGCCCACCAATTTCCAATATCGTGATGTCCTACCTTCGGCAAGAGTTCCATTGTATAATGTCCTTGGACTTTTCCCCCATATTGCCCAGCGTACAGCTTTCCACCAATTCCTCAGCCAGGCGCAATCGAGTCTTGAGACCGCTCGTAGCAGAAAAACCGACGATGAAGAAGCCTCGTCTTCACCGTCAGATGCTTACCTTCTGACTTCCAACAGTCAGACCATCAAACTCGTCGACATGCCAGCCCTGGCCATCGCGATGTGGAGAGTTTATCTATATGAGCGTAGTATTGTTAGAGAGTGACCAGTGTCCTTATCAGATGAAAAAATATGGATTCATATTGCTGAGATTACATCATGCTTCGACCATCATGACATCCGGAGTATGTTTTACAGCTTGGCCCAATACTTCATAGCCTTCCCAGAATTTGGGTAATTCATTTCCGGGAACAAACAGCCGTTCCACGCCATCCTCTGTGATAACACACATCCGAATGACACCACCTGATGAGCCATCACGAGACATTGCAAGTGCCAGAGCTGAAGGAGGCGATTGGTCACAGGTAGCAGAAAGGAAGAAATGACGACGCTCACTATTCTTCACGAAATTGACCGTTTCGTCACGACCCCAGCCCTCCTTGTATGTAGCATCGCAGTAACCATAGACATATGTCGAACCAGAGCCTGGTAGAGGGAATCATGAGAAGAAACCGATATGAGGCATGTGAAGCATACCACCGATAGCCCATGGCTGGCGGAATAAACCACCACCAAGAGGAATGTTATACACACTAGGTCCTGCGTCCTTATCCCATCCAGCAACAATGATACCTGCACTCAGGGCATCCTTGTTCTGGTAGCATATCTCTTGGAATAACGAGGCTGCAGTATGTACAGGTGGTGGACCACCGGACATTTGTCTAGTTGGTTGGTAGACTGTCAGAATATATATTTATGTATTTCAAGACAGACGTACGTGTAAAGTTGGAGTTGGTAGTGCACTGCGTCTGCGATGGCTTGTGTGTCGGCTGCTGAACCTGATCGGCAGCAGTAGATACGGTCATGGACATGGGTGAGCTTGTCTGTTACTCGATTGGCCTGAAGACTGTTCGAGTCAAGCTAATGTAGATGCAAGTTTATGAACGTACGATGTAGCTTCCTGTCGTTGTACGACTATCTGCACCAATCACGACGCCGCCATTGAACTGGACGGCCATGATCGAAGTCTAAAATCGGATTACAATGTAAAGAAAATGGCACTTTTTATCATGGCTTACACCTAGGTTGACCTCGCCGGTCTTGAGTCTGTTCATGTCGATGTGATCCATGGCTTGAGGGATGAGGATGACGCGTCTCGCTAGACAAGTGTGATGATCAAATAATAACAATAATAATATATACGCGTCATCTTGCCCCTTTACACCACTCAATGTCATCTCAACCAGACCTCCATGCTCTATACACAGAGCTCATTAACACCTTCATGGCCCAGCCCTGTGACCTCAGCAAATGTGAAGCCTTGCTCATGCAGCTGAAGGTATAGATTTGCCTTCTGCTCTACTCTGGATAATTCATTTACCTAGGTCGGACTCATTCAATTCGGTTTGTTGCTCCCTCAAGGCGAGCCCAATCTTACAGACCTTCAAGTGGCGCGTAAGCCCTGTTTTTCTAACATATGTCCCGATATAAATACACCCCGGCTTGACTTAGGTGATATTCTCGAAATCGGTGCATTCTGCAGTATTCGGGCAAGAGACGTCCCCTCCTTTGATCGCTACTTTTCCCAACTTCAAACATTCTACACCGACTTTGGGTGAGAGACAACATTCTGCGTCTAACGTGTGTGTGAGCAACTTGGATCGATATATATATATATACCAGCTCTATCCTCCCTCCGTCGAGTCGGGAATACCCTATACGTGGCCTCCACCTCATCCGTCTATTGACACAAAATCGCATTGCCGAGTTTCACACGACACTTGAAAGTCTTCCCTTATCTGCGGAAGCCATCTCCCAGAACAAATTCATCAGCCATCCTGTCAACCTTGAACGGTGGCTGATGGAAGGAAGCTATAGTAAGGTTTGGAACGCACGAGAGACAGCACCTGCAGAAGAGTATAAATTGTTCGTCGACAGTCTGATGGTCACTATTCGGTGAGAATATTAAACTCGTTCAAACAAATTTTTTATATTTTTTGAAACTCACTGTCTTTACGCAGAAATGAAATTGCAAGCTGTGGTGAGGCTGCGTATGAAAGTTTGCCACTCAAAGACGCTGCTACGTTGTTGTTCTTCCCCGATCGCTCGGACCTTCTTAGATTCGCTGAGGAGGTGCGTAAGGTTCATTAGAATGCGATTCATTAGTTTATCGAGCTAAAAATGAAGATGACAGCGTGGTTGGCAAGTGAGTTTGATCGAGGCGACAATAACGTTCACCAAGAAAGGGGAAGAAAATTTGGAGATACCGAAGCAGAAGCTCATCTCTGCTTCTCTGGCATATGCACGGGAGCTGGAACAAATTGTGTAGAATTTTACCTATCTTCGCAATTGTGTATCTTTTTCCCTCCTCATTATCACGAGTCGATTGCGAAAACTATTGATCTTCACATAAAATTACATTCTACTCAAATATCTCGAGGGCTGCCTTGGCCTTGGCCTCGGCATCGCGTTGCAGATCTGCAGGCACTGGGAGATGCACACCATTCGTCTCTTGTCCGATCCACGATAGCTCAAGTTCAAATTCCTTCTCCTTGGCATCATCATGCACGAGGTATATACTGAGGATTCATTGTTAGATCAGTCAGGATGATTTAAATTGTCCAAGAACTTACATTCGGGTTGCTTCGTACACAGCTTCTCGCGTTGTTAATTCTCTGAGGTTGAGTTTCTCTAGTTCTGTTTTGGCCAGTTGACGACCTTTGCCTACAGCTGCACCGTTGTAGCCCTGATAGAAGATGCACTTGAAGGCTTTCGGTGAGGAAAGAGAGGAACTTACAAAAAAAATGCCACTTGGTTCCACGACGTATAAGGATGGGCCATCTTTATCTACTGCACCTAAGATCGTGCTGATACCAAAGGGCCGCACAGAGGAATACAGTGTATAGGCTTGTACATACAGGCCCAGTCGATCAGCAAGGATCTTAATGAGTGATCAGTGTTCAGACAATGCATGCTCGTAATAACAAGCTTGCCTTGAGCGGTGTAGGTGAGCCATAAACATTTCTGTGGTTGAGAGCTTCATCTCGAGCTCGGTTAGCGATGTGTCGACCATCTGCGAGAAGGCCTGCAGTGGCCTATCTCTCTACCGTGTTCAGTTGACTGACACTCAACAATGCTGTCAGACGCACCAAACCGATATGCCGGTCTACTGTCTGTATTCTTCGATTGGCCTCCGGCATAAGAAGTTTGGAGTGAATGAGTTTCTCGACCGCTAAAACGATTCCATCTTTTACTTTGAGACCAATCGCAGTTCTATAGTATCGTTCATATAAATCTCTGTTCTGGAACACTCTGATCAAGAAAGACGTACCCAGAATTCTCGACGGCTTTGCTCGCATATTCTACCTACATCAGGCCTGATTAATGAGTTCACTTGCTCGATTTCCCGGAGGAGACGCACTTGGAATATACGGCCATCTGGAGAGTAGGTGCTCGCTGAAAGGTCGTAGCCTGTCCCGATAGAAGTCATACTGGGATGATAAAACAGAGGGACGCGCAGAGGGACGCGCAATACATCCGTGAGAATAAATACGCGCTTTTGTAACCTCAGCTCGAGCACTCGAAAAAAGCCATCATGAATTCAGACAACGACTGGAACGACATTCTCGAAAACCACCCCATATTCTCGCCAAAGCCCCCCAAGAGTCCGACGACGACGACGGAGGTAGAGCTTTCCTCAAACACGCTTCCTCGTTTCGTCAAAGCAGACTCTTTGGACGATGGGCCAACACCTTCTGGCAGGAGACGGACCATGGCACTGAAGGATGCAGACTTGATTGTCGCAGTAGGCAAGGAAATTCGTATGACCTCTTTAGACGACGTAAATAGTACGGAAAAGAGCTATAAAGTATGTGGGTCACGTCCACGAACATTCTCAACCTCCTGAGTATTGATTCAACCATGTAGATACTCCATACCCCGAATATCCAATTTGATATTCATCAGGTAGTGCTGAACCCTTCCGGAAAGCTGCTCGCTGTGGCTGGCGCGTTCGAGGTGGCGGTCATTGTATTACCTCGAACGGGCTTTATGCGACTGGTGCCCGAGATGGTAGACTGCAAGTATGTACTCGTTTTACTCCTCGTATGCCCTGACTAATTCGATCTGACACTGAGGTCTGTTCAGATAGGCCAGTTTTATCATGCTTTGCAAACCTCTGCACCAATCGCCAAGATCGATTGGCATCCGTGGGGTGATGCAGCATCCACTCTACTTGTCATGACAGCAGATGGGAAGCTGAGGTTAGTCTGGATGTATACACTTTTTTGAAAGCTCACCGCCGCTCACAGAGAATACGACATTTCCGTGGATACAGATGAACCACAGCAACTACTTTCCTTCTTATCTGAGCGCAAGTTGAAAGCCTTGAGTGCAGAAAGCGAGTCTACGCGCGAGGTTGTGTCATTTGCTTTGGGAAAAGGCCGCGCAGACTGGGGCCCGTTGACTTTGTATGCATTGACCAAGTCTGGCGACATTTATGCCTTGTGTCCTTATCTCCCTAAAAATGCGTAAGTTTGCGTCCTCTTTTTTAAGCTTTGCATCTAACGGTATCATACCCAGGTCTGTCCCTTCGTCCTATATACATTCATTGGAATGTTTTATCTCTGCAAAACAAGAATTTTTGTCCCAAGTGGACCCAAGTACTCGCCGAGACCTTGCTATCATCTATGACTATCAGCAGAAATATGTGTCTGCTCTTCTTCGTCAACTCCCTCCAGGAACTGTTTACCCTGCTACCTCCCATTTTACCTCCATACATCCTCCAACTTCGATCAAGATGTTACCTATACGACAGGGCCCATTCCTTCTACAACCAGAACCACGACTTCTAGAAGGAAGCGAAGAAGAGGCTGCAACAGATATAGCTTATCTTTCATTTGGATCGGATGACGATGATGAGGGAGAAGGAAGTCCTATAAAGCATTTGGGTATTGTTACCATAGCATATCAGGATGGGAGAGTTGATCTGCTTCTCGACGTGGACAAAGTTGAGGCTCGATGGAATTTGAAAGGAGTAGGTTGGTCCCCAGGAACTACTTCAGGTCGTTAAATTTCATCATAGATATCGGGACAGAACCTGCCCATGCTGGCCGTCTATGAGACTATTGACCTTGGATTATTTTCTGCTCTTCAGTCCGATGGCTGTCCAGATCTCCTGCAAGCCAACTATCCTGTATTCTTCCTTGATCCTATTCATGATGACACCTTATATGTTTATCATGCTTTCGGTGTACATGCGCTGCAGATTGGTTCTGTCCTTCAACATCTAGCCGTAGCTCTCCAAGGAGTAAATGACGATGCAGCATTTGAAGGTGCTCTACAAACACCTGTAGGGACCTCCGTGCATTCTTTGCTTACTACCTTCTCAGTCGAACGAAAGTGTGTTGACTCTGTGAATACCTTCTTGAGAGATGTTGACGAAACGCTTCAGGTCGTCTAACCCTATCATTGGCATCTGTCTACCGAACGACGTTTACCTCAACTACAGCGTTCTCATTTTATCCTCGTCTATGCGCATTTCCGTCTCTCCTCTGATCCTCCGCTCGGATTCGCCTCATGAACTTGGATCTCAACCAATAACATCGTCAAGTCTACTAACCAAACAAGGGTCACCGGAAGAGGATATCTGGTTAATACCTGCAGAAGGACCTCCCCCTCCTTTCTCGTCCATGTTGGCGCTAGAACCATATCATTTACCTCCTATTTTTACTGAATCCGGTCTACCAAGCATGCCTCAGCATGCCCTACCAGCCTCAAAAGAGCTGATTTTAACCCCAGAAGTGATACGGTATATGGCAACGTCGGCTCAACACATATCCTCCAATATACGAGATATCAAACTGAGTGCTCGTGCAGCTCAACGACGAATGCAGTTGCAAAAAGAGGAAATGGCGAGTTTGGTTCGGGCAGCGAAAGCTATGATTGACAAGGTGGAAAATTTGAAAGTTCAGAGGAAGGAGGAAACACATGCACGGTTGGGGCAAATACGGGAGACGCAGACGGAACTTATGGCACGACTTAACAGGTTGCTACAAGCTTTTATGAGGAAAGCCTCGCCTGAGTTGAGTGAACGTGAGACGGAGTGGTTTGAGGAGCTCAAGGAAATGAAGGCAGAAATTGTGGGATTTGGGAACTATGATAGTGAGTCCCTGGCAGTTAGGGCAAAGCAGGTATGTGCTGTCAATCTGGCGTAGCGATGTCATTGAGTCTGATATCTGTTGCTTTAGTTGGTCAAGGAGTTTTCTCGCATAATGCCGAGTCTTCAAGTACTGACTGAGAGGGAGATGCAGATGAAAGGCAGAACTACAGCAGTGAACGGCGGTCTAAGATTTTCTCAAGTGTTTGAGTTTGGGCAACGGTCAAGCATCGAGTGCGTTCCAGGTCTCCTCTTATCTATGACTAAACTTGTTTTTGATGGATTTTCCCCAGACAAGCTCAAATAGAACATTTGGAGCAAGAGCTCGCGAAATTGGCGATACAGGTCAACGCTAACATTGGGAAACCCCCGCGGTCAAAATGAGGTCAAAAATGAATGGTCATTACGTATTGTACACATTGTTTGATCCCCTTTTACTACCCATTGTCATCCTTCATTGCTACTGAACCACTAATATACATAGCGGACTGGCGTGTCAACTTGATTTAGCTTTTTTTTCTTTTTTGGCAAGATCGCTGGTTTACTCACAATCTGGATTCTCTTGGTCGGTTAAATCGTCGAATGCGTGTTGATGGGAAAGGTTCTCGTCCTACGAGTGCACGGGTCAATTGACCAGGGACGGATTCGAACCTTATATGTACACACCAAGTTTTTGCCACTAGTTTTGATGGATGTGTCCATCTGCGCTTGTCTTTTGAGGGCATTCAGGCGCATGAGTCGGATTCGAAGGAAAACAATCGTGGCCAGCTGGATTCCATAGACAACAATATGTGCTATGAATGCTCTGACGTAACGGGGAGCGTCGTTATTCCGGAAAACTGGAGATTTCAAATGTTGCGGATGTCTGAAAACATGTATAGACTGTCTTACCTTGCGGCCCAATAGCATTTCCTACTGCCCATGCTCTACCAAGCATTTTGATCAGGACTGTTGGCCCCAAGGTCCATTGAACCACTCACATGAAAACGAGACTGGAGGCAATAACTTGTTTGGTTCTCTGCATCCAATATGTAAGTAAAATAAATCATAATCGGGAAAGTGATTTTTTAACGCACGCCTCCCACGTTTCCGGTCATGACTGCCAGATTCAGGACAGCAACAGCACCGAAGCCCTGCATGCAACTAGGAAGAATTGTCAAAAGACCTTGACCTCTTTTCTTTGATAAAGGGAAACTCACTAAAATGCCATAAGAAGGCCAACTTTAGTATGCCCAGATGTGGGAACACAGAGGAAAACAACTGTGCCCGCGATGTTGGGAAGGGTATAAATCTATAAAAGAAAAATAAAGAAGTGGATGGTCTTGGTTAACACCTCACTTACAAATGCCCAAAGTAACTTTTGGTCGAAGCGTTTCGAGAGCCAAGCTGCACTGAACAAAAATAGCATGATGATAACACCTAAAATCAAAATTGTGAACCTATTTGTTTGGCGTAAGTTACCCGACTTACCCTGTGCAATCGCAAGAAGATAGGTCTGAAGTTGAGTGAATCCCTATAAAACCTAAGATCAATATTCACCGATCTCAATAGGAAGTTCTTACAAAAGCATTGAGAATGATATTTGAAAAGGCCCCAAGACCCCCGGTTGGGAGAGCATTAGTGAAAGAAATCAGTGTGACAGCCCATACTGTCCAGTCTTCGAATGCCTCCACTGCGATCCAATGAGATGTAGTGATTACACCATAGAACTGTGCTTACCAGCCTGGTATACCTATAATTGCGCCTATCAGCATACCATGTCTTTGATCGTAAGCGGGAAACTCAAACCTTGAACTGTTTGTTCTGAATCCCTGTCTCGTTCTTTCGGACCCGTTCTGCCATAAGCAGTCGATCTTCCAGTGAGAAGCACTTTGCATGCATCGGACTGTCCGGCATCCAGAAAGCAATGAAGATACCCCAAACAAAGGTTGAACAACCCAAGAGCTAGGAAGAGATGTTCAAGTCTTCGCATTCGCACAAATGGACACAACCGATACTTACAGTGAACAAAATCTGCCAATTCTTGAGTGCAGCACCTTGAATATGAGCTATGCCGTAGGCGATCAGTCCTCCGACACACTGCTGGAAGCCATTCATTGAGTAAAAGGATCCGATGATCAACGCCTGTTCAGCTCGGGTATACCACATAGTAGACCTGATCTGAGTGAGTACCAAGATGACTGATAGTACAAGACATCTCAAACATACAAGAACACAAATGCAGGTTGACAGACACATTCGAAGACACCAAGCAGAGTTCGAACAATGACAAGACCCGTGAAATTAGTGCAGGCCGCAGTACACGCAAGTACAGCACCCCAAGCCATGATACTAGAAACGGTGATCAGACAAAACCTCAATACTTCCGAAAGACATACTTGAATGCAAGATACTTGGCAATGGGCAATCTCTGTATCAGTCTATTTGCCGGAAACTCCCAAACCAGACTGAAAAAGGGAAAAGGACCGTTTGAGCAACTAGATTAATGCCTTTGACATTGGAACTCACATTGCGATATATACTAAAGGGAAATACATTAATTCACGCGGAATAAAAAATGCATAGGTACTTACCGCAAGTTGTCAACCACGCATACTCTTGCCCTTTGAGGTGGGCATCGTCTATTATGCCCATTATGGATGCAAAATTAATTGTCCTGGTGAGGTCGTATGTTTAGAAACTATTAGGTATTGAGACTCATAGAACATACCCCTTGTCCAACGTTTGCGCGACTGCCCATCGTAGAAAACACAGTAAAAAAAATAGTGTAAACACATGGCTCAAACACTCACAGTACGTTATCACCATGACAGACTGGGAGCAGAGCATGGGTCAACGAGGTCAAATGGAAGAGAACCTAGCGCGTACCAGAACGCGTTTGTGTATCATCCACCGTAAACGTCGATTGGTCGCATCATCAATGACCTTCCCTTGAGTCTCCGGAGTTTGTTGTGCGAAAAACTCTGCCACCTCTGCGTCGATACCTCTGTGCATTGCTATGAAAACAAACAAGTTCAGTGTTCAGAACCGGACACCAGGAGGCTACAGACCTGCATCATAAGTCGTAGAACCGCTGCGCAGAGAGTGAACGTCCTTGGGGAAATCCTCATATTGAACTATATCTTGTCCTTTTGTCATGGTTCAAAAGAGGACTCGAACAGGCACAAATAACTCCTGCTCTGAATTCACCCCAATATATACGCAAGAATGTCTATGACTATAGATAGGATCACGTTGTCGTCGTGTGATTCATTTTCAGGGGTAACATATCAATGGCCGGTTTTCTGATCAGGTTCATATCTAGTCGTCACGCGCACGCGCGGGGTTCCGTCAGCATCCGGATGGGCTTCTTGCCTGGTCAGTCATATAATCAGACCTCAGCTAGGAATTGATATAGAGCGCAGAACTATCAGGATTGCTTCTCTGATGACGAAGACAGGTTTCCGGCGTCGAACAAGCCTCGCAGTCATTGCTTATTTCCGGGGTTCATTATGACCCCGTGGGGTTGCATATGGGGTTGCATCTGTCCCTGGATTCAAGAGTTTGGAGCTCCATTCCGAGGTTGATGGAAGAACGGCCCGCGGGCCGTACGGCAAAAAGCTAGAATGCTACATAAAACGCATGGCCAAATTTCATGATGGAAACATATTGCTAACGATGTCTTCCAGGACAATAGATCCCCGCAAAAAGGCTACTTTGGATTTGATTGACCGCCTGATTAACTGCATGGTCAACATCAAAGATGAAACAGGCGAATTCCTCCTCCATCTGGAAGATGGACGAGTGATCGATACGAAGGGTTGGAATGACTGGGAAGTAAGTCATACATCTTGCGGAAATCTGGGTTGAACTGACTGGCGGCACAGTGGACACATGGAGTAGGTCAGTATCTAAACAGATCTTCATGAATGCATTTCTGATATAATATAAGGTCTATATGGGTTGTTCTGTCTCTTTCAAGTAACCGGGGATATGAACGCTGTGGAAATATGTCGCAAATGGTTCCGCGATCAATTTGATTTAGGAACAACAAAAGTATGGGCCCTGAAAACTTCTTCCGCTACATGTGACTGATAGGTTCCGATAGAATGTGAACACGATGTCACCGCTTTTAACGGCTGCATACCTCCACGACATCAATTTGGCCAGTTACACAGTCCATCTGGACGCATGGGCAGAATGGGTGATGTATGAAATGCCCCGTACCGAAGAACAAGGCCTACAGCACATCACATATTTAGAAGAGAATTACCAGCAGCTTTGGGATGACACACTGATGATGACCGTATTGCCATTAGCGAAAATTGGACTTGTCTTAAGAAGGAAAGAGTACATCGAAGAGGCTAAAAGGCAATTCTTAATTCAGTGAGTTGCCCAATTGTCCTTTTTTGGGTATTTGCCTTAGGGGCTTGTCTAGTATTAAATATCTCCAAGATCCAGTAACCGGGCTATGGTTTCACGGTCAGTCTCAAAACCTCGTATTCATCAACTTCTTCTTCTCAACATTCCCCGATAGGTTGGACCTTTGACGGGCGTCACCATTTCGGTCGAGCTAGGTGGGGCCGTGGAAATTGCTGGGTCACAATTGCCATCCCAGATTTCATTGAAATGTTAGGACTTTCCAAAGGTGATGGGCTGCACGATTACCTTGTCTCTTCGTTCAAAGCTCAAGTGGATGCCTTGGTGGAGTTGCAGGATGGAGCGTCAGGTCTCTGGCATACTATCCTTGACGATCCATCAAGCTACTTGGAAGCGTCAGCAACAGCAGGATTTGCGTATGGAATCTTGAAGGCTATTCGACTGAGAGTTCTCCCGAAAGAAGAAAAGTATATTAGAGCGGCTGAAAAGGCGATCCAAGCGATAAAGGATAACATATCAGAGAAAGGCGAATTGGGGCAGGTCTCTTTCGGCACGCCAGTCTTTGGAAATGTGGCTGAATACAAAACAATTCCCCTCACGAGTATGCCTTATGGGCAAAGCCTCGCACTTCTTGCTCTGACAGAGCACCTCAGAACCCTGCTATGATAGTATATGTGGAGATTTCCTACGTTCTGTTATCTTCACGTGTAGCTGTGTTCCTTGATGGACAGGGATGAAGTAGTCTTTAAAGTTGTCGTAATCGCAGGAACTATGTGATTGATTAGTCGTAGTAACATCTGACTAGAGAATGTAAACCCACCCTGAACTATCAAGTTCAATTGCCAATCGCCGAAAGATGTTCCCAAATATCAGATATAACTCTACCCAAGCCAAACTGGTGCGTCTTGAGTCGTTCATTCAACGCTCGTATGTGTCTCTATACTCACTTTATGCCAAGGCACATTCTAGGGCCTTTGGAGAACGAGGCAAGAAGATGGTCAAGGCTTTTGGATTCAGGCTGCAGCCATCGCTCTGGATCAAAAATTTCTGGATGAGGGAAGAGATCGCTGTTATGGTGAAGGGTAGTAACGCTCATCCCAACAATAGTCTATTTGCTATTTGTGAGGATAGATGATAATGAGATGTGGTCCAGAACATTGGACTTACACCGTGAGGTATCTGAATTCCGCAAATATGTCGATCCGGACCCTCGACTAGCCTGGGAAGAGGAGATACGAAACCATAAGACAACCGCAAAGATTCCTTGATCACGGCTGTCTATATGGTTTATCCATTAAGAAATATTGAGAGATATTGAGAAGAACATGAACTTACAAGATATGGGAGCTTCTGTAGAATGGCCAGGCTGGCTTGCATGTTTTTGTCCGGAGCAACTGTAAGAAGTTCTTGAACGAGTTTATGGTGGATGACTGGGTTGTTCAGAATATGATATGTTCCAACTGTGCAGGTATTTCCGACGGTGTCGCTCCCAGCCTGAAGAAGTGATAGTGCCTCTTCGAGAAGCGACTGCTTGACTTCCAGTTGCATCGGGGAAGGATGCTTGGAAATCAAGCGATGGTAAACGCTCGACATGCGTCGTTGATCAGTCTCTGGAGATGTTCCGATGACAGAGTCAACCAAATCTTCGACTTGTCGACGGATTGCGAGCTGTGACCCGATTTGCCAGGGCAGATGAGAAATGATGAAAGAGGGGCATGATGATATGATAGCAGGAATCCAGGGGAAAAATTTGGCAAAATGTAAGAACGGAACAGAGGCCTGTATGGTCAATAGAAGGGGGAACGCAAACTTTTCACTCTCTAAGGCACCGATGGCCTTCCCAAAGCAAAAGGAAGTTATCATGTCTAGTGTCGCACAACGGAAACCCAAGAATAAGTTACAGGGACCGTCAGAGAGCATCACTCTGTCAATAAGCTTTTCAATCTGTATAAAGTTCAATTTGGGATAAGGACGGCCAGACCGAAACTCACATGCTCTTGAATACTGTCTTCTGCATCCATGGCAGAACGCCGCGAGAATAGAGGGCCAAGAACACTGCGTCTGTCTTTGGCTTCGTTAGGGTTGATCGTACCGAATGTAGACTGGTCCACGCCGAAGCATCTGTAGAATGATGACTCCTTCTTGTACTTGTACTTGAGGGAATATATGTCACGGTATGCACATGGGTCGTTGAAGTGTAGCTGTCGGCTTTGTAGGCAGCATTCAGAGTCAATGAAAAGCTGAAATACCTCGTTGGGTCCTATTCGAACTATGGTACCTGAAAGAGAGTATATTAGCGAGCCACTTGGTCTGATGATGGACATACTATACCATATACAGTGTGCATTTGGTGGAGTTCATTCAAAAACTCACCACCTCGAATGATTTCATGATATGCTCTGTAGAGAGAAGTAGCTGCTGCAAGTCTTGGACCAGGAAATCTTGCCAGAGGATGGAACAAGAGACGCCAAAATATCACGAATGTTCGATAGATCAAGAAAGCAATGCATGTAAAAAGACAGAGCTGCATATCCGGAGTAGCGTCTCCCTTGTGCTGTGTAGCGCGATTTATAGCCCGGGAGAACAAACTTGCAGGTAAGTACGACTTCCAGAGCCCGACTGTCGGTAGTGATGTCTTGAGAGCTGAAAGGTGGGTTTCCAAGGCCACCAGAACTTTTGGAGAACCCCAAGCAAAAAAACTCGCATGAAGTTGGCAAATTGAGCGACAAATTCGTCATAATTTCTAGGATACAAGACGCGAAAAAACGCTTGCGGTGCATGTCGATTCATCTTTGCGTCACTGAAAGCTTACATTACCACACGTGCGTCTCCAGGCCATCGTGATTGTCGAGATGTCTCAAAGTGTGCAGGACCGTTCCCAGATAGTACGATGGAGCGGGAATGAATGTACCCAACGATGGAAGCCATAGAGTATAGGTGTGATAAGCAATTGTCGAATGAGTTTTCAAATTTCCAATTGGTATGAAAAGGGTGTACTTTGACAAGTGAAGATGACTTTGACATCTCGAGAAGTCTGGTTTCTCGGGGTTCGAGAAGCAGCGGGAAGAATTCGAGAAAGAGCCAACTATCAACACTGACAGGTTCAGATTGTCTCCTGATCACCGGGCCTATGCTTGTCCAATTCAATGATGTATGTACACCCTTACCTCAAACGTTCCGGTTGATCAAAAGGTATTGGACCTTACTAGTACATGTAGTACCGTCATGTAAACGATACAGTATCCTAAATTACACAAAAATACTAGTAAGAGCAGAAGATATTAACAAGCAATGGGGAGATAACTGAGAAAAATGTACAGATAAGAGTAAATATGCAACTTCCACCGATGCTCCCAGGCCTCGGGTTTCCATAAATTTGAAGACTTCTGAACAGGTCTGTCACAGTTCTCGTCTTCGGGGCGAGCTAGCACCGCTCCAGGCACTATTGTTCACGAAGCCAGATAAACTTCTATTACGTCCATATGAGCTAGACGTGCTCGCGATATCGCCGTCTTCGTATCCAGTCTCCCCTTCTCTAGATACGACAGGAGATTCTCTAGTTGGAGTATGTGCAAGGAGTAGTTGCTTTCGATAAATGAAGTAAAGCCCTGAGAAACGACGGGGAGGAGGGAAGGACATACCTGAGCTGGAGAAACAATGCCCACTACACCAACGCTACTGTTTCGTTTCCTCGGAATAGGAGTCTGAAGTGTCGTATGGCATTTTTTTCCAATCGTCCCCATGCCAAGTCTTGAGCCATCTTGAACCTCTCCGTCGGGGCAAATGATGTGAGGTACATGTTCTTCTCGGTCGGAAGTGGTACCATTAGCAATGATGAAGACGCCAATGAAAGTCGCTACACATCCGTATAAAAAGGTGATAATCGCGTGAAATCCTGCTTTTTTAAAATCACCATATAGGATGGCACTACCTGTGATTGCCGACAGAGTGAAGAACACGAATTGGATAGGGATCACAGTCTATACTATAAATTTGAACGCAAGTCGCGAAACAGCCCAACGAACACACCTTGCCGTCGAAGCGCATCAATGCTCGGTTGAGATACCTGATTTGCCCAATCCCAGTGCCCAGAAGTATCTGGATATCAGAACCTTGAGCAAGAATACTACTTGGAGAACTGCACGAGCTTACAAAAATGAGGGGATACGTGATCCATTGCGCAAAAATCCCGTACCAACTGAGTGAAATGAGAGTAGAAAGTGCTTTCGTAGATAAAACAGTAAAACCACCAAAGAGAGCGCATAGACCAACATCGATAAACACATAAACGCGCCCCATTTTGCCATGCGACAAGCCGGCAAGAATGACTGCACCAACAATGTAGGTGCCGACATATATGAGGAAGGGTGTTTGTTTGATCGCTTCAAGTAGCTGACGAGAATCCAATCTTGTATCAGAGGCATTTGACGAGAGAACGACAGTCACAGCGCCAACGATCGCAATGCATATGCCAAAGAAATCCCGCTGAATGCTGTTCAGTATCTCTCTGGACATATTGACAAGACATATACCTTTCGAAAATGTTCACTCAGCATGAGAGGAGCAAATACACAATTGGCAATGAGAGCAAACTAGAAAACAGCGTCATAAGACTTCATTCCTAGTAAAAATTCATGTTATTCACAGTCCCTAGCGGAGCCACCACAGACGCAGGGGCAAATGCATAGGATATGAAGTTGCCCAGCTCGCCAACGTTCATCAGAG
>JAHTMQ010000266.1:0-87004 GCA_019327925.1 Leucocoprinus sp. KB1807203 | reverse complement strand
TTGCATCCCTTCCTCCACTGTCTCCTGTTTCCTTACTTTCACTTCCTCCCTCACCCCACACTGCATTACCCTACTCGCTATCATCTCAAATCTATTTTAAGAAATTGATTTTTCTTTCTCCTCTTCCTTCTCATTCCTGCAGTTACAGGCCAGATGCCCAAACTTTCTATACCCCTAGCATACCCTTCCTTCTCTTCTCTCTATTTCTGCCCTTAGTTTGGCCAGGGCATGCCATTGGTTGAGCATACTGCCCATAAGAGAGTTGTATTGTTCTAGAGATATAGTGCTACATCTCTAGAAAAGTTGAAATAAGAGTGATCTTACTAATGTTACATCTACTGGGGTGTAAGATCTTTACCCAGCTAGACACCTACTGCCCTACTTACTTGTTGTGAGAACCTTGGGCAGGAAAAGGTTTCCCATGCATCTGAACACTCAAACTAAAACCTCCAAGCACACAACGGAGTAAAGACATAAACAGGATAGGGACTTAGTAAGCCAAGTCACGTGACAAGGTCAGGTGACCATAGAACATTCTGGAAAGGACATGTGACCATGGGACTCTAGGGTACAGCCACTGTAGTAATAGTATAAGTAGGGCTGCAATCCAACAAGAACTCCATCGAGTTCTTCCTGAACATCCACCTAGGGTGACCACTAAGAACATTCACTGTTCCTTGGTAACATAAGAACTCGATATACCACATCTGAGCACTGTTCACCTCGAACCCTGCTCAAAATCACTTAAGGACGCAGTTGGCTTTATACCGGCGCCGCAAGTGATTTCCCCCACCACACTTACTCCACACCCTTCCTCGCTAGGGAGCACAGCGCTCTCAAGCCTCTTGGATAGCGGGCCCTAGCTGTAAAGGGGACTTCACTGTCAGTTAGGGACAGTGGGTAGACGGCCTGGACAAAGCTCGTGTCCCTGCCTGAGACCTGACCTCTATATCGAGCGGGCTTGTAGTTAGTTCTTCACTATCAGCCCCGTGCTACCAATCCATTGTGATCGGTCTACGCAGGGGAATGACGGAAAACCTCTTAAAGGCCCGCCTAGCTTAGAGATTCCCTTCTTAGGGATAGTATTGTTTCACCCTTTTTAGTCAGTAGTCAGCCATAAGTACAGACGAAGAAGATTGCTCATCCTCCTACGAGGAAACATCACCATCACCATCACCATCACCAATGTCTCGCCAACAACAACAACAACAGGGAGAACACCCCTCAGCACCTGTCTCCCAAACCAGAGAGGAGCAACTCCTCGCCATGATCGCAACCCTGCAACAGCAGGTCAATACCATGCTTCTCCAACAGCAAGGAAGCAGAGTGGAGGTTGCAAGACCTCAAGTTTTCAGTGGAAGGATGGAAGAGGTGAGCGCATTCGTCAATGCGGCTCGCCTATACATTAGGATGAAGATGACGGAGGAAGCAGCAGCAACCCAGGTGGCCTGGGTATTGTCATACGTGCAGGGGGGAATAGCAGAGGCATGGAAGGATAATCTATTGGACGAAATTGGCCAAGGGGGAGTCAGAGGTGGAGTCAGCAGAGCAACTATTTGCAAAAATAAGGGACGACTTTGGGGAGACATCGGAGGAGGAGAGAAAGATAGAGCAACTGAGAACAATTGAGCAGGGAGGGAGAACCTGTGACGAATACGTGCAGGAGTTCAAAAAGGTTGCCAGAGGAAGTGGTTATGAGGGAAGGCCCCTCATCGAAGAATTTAAAAGAGGACTAAACGGGGCCATCAGGAGGAAGCTAGCAGAAGCAGAGGAACCGCCAACCACCATTGGAGAGTGGCAAGAAAGGGCAGTAAGATTGGATAGAAATCAGAGACAGAGCAGGGCAGAGGAGAGAGTATTGGGGAGGAGTGCGGTGCGCCCAGGGGGAAATGCGCAGCCTAGAGGGGGAGGATCATATGGCGGAAGAGGGGGACAGATAACATGGAGAACAGGAGGAGGGGTATAGAGGAGGAGGAGGAGGAAATATGCCTAATAGAGGAGGAGCTCAAACGGGTCCAAGGAGAGACCCCAATGCAATGGATGTGGACAGAGGAAGGGGAGGAGACAGGACGTGCTATGTGTGTGGAAAGTGGGGCCATATGGCCAAAAACTGCTGGGAAAGACATAGGGGAAGAGTAGTAGAAACGCCGCAGGAGTCGGCAAAAGAAAATGGAGGACAGTGAGCTCTCGGCTGGCCTCCAATAATGTATACAGTGTATTGCGCCCAGAAAAACTGGGCAATAAATGGAATTCCACCAATACAACTGAGAGAGTAAGAGACGTACGACGCACAATACGACCACTAAGGGAAGTCTGGTTGAAAGTTGGGCTAGAAAAGTTGGAGAGTCATGAGGGAGTAGCAGTGAGGGCGTTATTAGATAGTGGGGCAACAGGTCTATTCATGGATACAACCTTTGCAAAGGAAAAGGGGTTCAAAATGGAAAAGTTGAAAAGACCCCTGTTAGTCAGGAATGTGGATGGGACGGTAAATGCAGGAGGGGCCATAATGCATCAGGTCGAATGCAACATGTTCTTTAAAGGACATGTGGAAAGAGCGAGGATGGATGTATGCAATTTAGGGAAGACGGAATTAATACTGGGAATGCCATGGCTAGCGGCCCATAACCCAGAAATAGATTGGGAGAGAGGAGAAGTAAAGATGACACGCTGCCCACCTATATGTGGAAGAAGAAAGCAAGGAGTAGAGGAGAAGAAAGTAAGGAAGACAGAAAAGGACGAGGACGAGGAAGTATTAAAGAGGCTAGTGCCCCAGAAATTTTGGAAATGGAAAAAGGTATTTGGGAAAAGGGAATCGGAGAGAATGCGGCACGAAAGGTCTGGGACCATGCCATAGAACTAAAAGAGGGGTTTACGCGAGAAAGGGAAAAGTATACTCGCTATCAAGAGAAGAAAGGGAGGAAGTACAGACATTTGTGGAGGACCAGCTAAGGAAAGGGTATATCCGACCCTCCAAGTCGCCCCAGACATCGCCAGTGCACTTTGTGGCAAAAAAGGATGGCACACGGAGAATGGTACAAGACTATCGACACATAAACCAGTGGACGATAAAAAATGGGTACCCCCTGCCCCTCATCGCAGACATACTGGATGGAGTAGGAAAGAGAAAGGTGTTTACGAAAGTTGGATTTGAGATGGGGATACAACAACGTCAGAATCAAGGAAGGAGACGAATGGAAGGCAGCATTCACAACGCACATCGGAGCGTACGAACCTACGGTCATGTACTTTGGGTTAACAAACTCTCCCGCCACCTTCCAAGCAATGATGAACGACCTGTTCAGGGACCTTATAAACCAAGGGGATACAGCGACCTTCATTGATGACATTCTAGTAGCCACAGATACAGAAGAAGGGCATGACGAGCTAGTAGAGGAGGTACTAAGGAGGCTGGAAGAAAACGATCTGTTTGTAAAACCAGAAAAATGCAGATGGAAAGTAAGAGAAGTGGAATTTCTGGGAGTGGTAATTGGTCCAAAGGGAGTAGAGATGCAAAAGGAGAAGGTGGAAGGGGTTCTGAACTGGCTGGCACCTAGAAACGTCAAAGAAGTACAAAAATTTCTAGGACTTGCCAATTACTACAGAAGGTTCATAAAGAACTTTGCTAGGATAGCGGCACCACTGCACGCACTAGTCAGAAAGGAGCAAAAATGGAAGTGGGAAAAAGAACAGGAGGAAGCATTCGAAGAACTTAAGACAGGATTCACTACGGAACCCGTCCTAGCCATCCCAGACATTGACAGAGAAATGAGAGTGGAAGCGGACACATCAGACTATGCAACGGGGGGAGTGTTGTCGACAAAGTGTGAAGATGGGAAGTGGAGGCCGGTGGCCTTCATCTCTAAATCGTTGAATACCACGGAACGAAAATTACGAAAATCCACGATAAAGAGATGCTGGCAGTTATAAGATGCCTAGAAGCATGGAGGCACTACCTAGAGGGAGCGAAAACTTGAATTCGAAATCTGGACAGATCATAAAAACCTCCAGTATTTTATGACGAGTCAGAAGTTGAACCGCAGACAAGCGAGATGGGCCCTATACCTATCACGGTTCAATTTCAGGTTAAAACATGTTCCAGGAAAAAGCATGGGGAAGGCGGACGGATTAAGCAGAAGACCAGACTGGCAGGAGGGAGTAGAAAGAGATAACGAAGATCAGAAGTTGATAAAACCAGAATGGATCAGGGGAGTAGAAACATTGATAAAGGAAGAGAACCTAAGAGAAAGAATCAGAAAGGCGCAAGAAGGGGACGGAAAGATAGTAGAAGCAATAAAGGGGTTAAAAGGGGCAGGAATAAAAGCACTAAAGGACGAAAGAATGGAGAGTCGAGGACGGAATAGTACTAAAAGAAGGAAGGATATACGTGCCGGAAGGAGACCTCAGGAGAGAAATAATACAACTACACCACGACACTCCAGTAGGGGGGCATGGAGGGAGATGGAAGACGACAGAGCTGATTAGTAGGAATTACTGGTGGCCAGGGGGTAACGAAAGAGGTGGGAAGATATGTGGAGGGATGTGATGCATGCCAGAGGTACAAAAACCGAAGCGAAGCACCAGCAGGAAAGTTAATGCCCAACACAATCCGAGAAAAGCCATGGAGTCACATATCGGCAGACTTTATCACCAAGCTGCCACTAGCCCAGGGATACGATGCAATCTTAGTAATATGTGATCGGTTTAGCAAAATGGCACATTTTATAGCAACAACGGAAAAAACGTCGGCAGAAGGACTCGCAAAGTTGTTTCGGGACCACGTATGGAAACTACATGGACTTCCAGAAAGCATCATATCAGATCGGGGAGCGCAGTTTGCGGCAGGGATGATGAAGGAGTTGAATAACTTATTGGGAATCCAGACAAAACTCTCAACAGCCTACCACCCGCAAACGGATGGGCAGACAGAAAGGATAAACCAAGAGTTAGAGCAATATCTAAGGGTCTTCATCGATCATAGACAAGAACAGTGGCCAGATTGGTTAGGAACGGCAGAATTTGCAGTACAATAACAAAATCCACACGGCTACAAAAATATCGCCATTCAAAGCAAACTATGGTCAAGATCCAAGGATGGGATTTGAAGGAAGAAGAAAGGGGAAGTATGAAGTGGCAGAAAAATTTGTGGAAAAAATGAAGAAAATCCAGGAAGAGGCCAAAGCAGCGCTAGGAAAAGCACAGGAGGAAATGAAAAGGTTTGGGGACAGGAAACAAGGAAAGGGAGAAGAGTACAAAGTAGGGGACTTAGTACTGCTAAGTACAAAGGACTTGAAATGGCAGATGAAAGGGAGGAGGTCAGAAAAACTGACTGAACGCTTTGTGGGCCCCTACAAGGTAAAGGGAATTGTCTCGAGCAATGCGATAGAGCTAGAACTACCGAACTCTATCAAAATACATCCTGTAGTTAACGTAAGTAGAGTACGACTCTATAAACCACAGGTAAAGGGGCAGAAGAAGATACCACCAAAACCAGTCATCATCGAGGGAGAAGAGGAATTCGAGGTGGAAAAAATCATAAACAAAAGAATGGTTAGGGGGAAGGAGAGGTTCTTAGTGAGGTGGAAAGGCTATACGGCAGAAGAAGATACCTGGGAAAGTAGAGAAAATCTGGAAAATGCAAAGGAGCTGGTAGAAGAGTTCGAGAGGGAGTACAGAGAAGAGGACAAAGAACTAAGGCAACAGGAACAAGAAGAAGAAGAGAGGGAGTTCAGCCGAGAATTACCTAGGGAATTCACAGCAAAACTACTATATGGTTGGGGGAAAAGAAGATACGAAAAGAGAGAGGGAAAAGAAATGGGACGAAAATTGGTATCGATGGAAAAATTCCTTGGGACGAGGAAACTTGAAGGGGGGGCCATGTTGTGAGAACCTCGAGCAGGAAAAGGTTTCCCACACATCTGAACACTCAAACTAAAACCTCCAAGCACACAACGGAGTAAAGACATAAACAGGATAGGGACTTAGTAAGCCAAGTCACGTGACAAGGTCAGGTGACCATAGAACATTCTGGAAAGGACATGTGACCATGGGACTCTAGGGTACAGCCACTGTAGTAATAGTATAAGTAGGGCTGCAATCCAACAAGAACTCCATTGAGTTCTTCCTGAACATCCACCTAGGGTGACCACTAAGAACATTCACTGTTCCTTGGTAACATTACTACTACTCTAATACTATAGTTATACTATCACCCCAAGGAGAGGATCTCTAACCTAAACACCTTCCTAAAGATATGGTATTACTCCTCTGCATGTACAGTCCACAATAGGGCTTCAGCACAAGGTTTATAGAGCGAAAGAAATACAAGTAAACTACTAAGCACTGCTCAATTGCAAGGTCAGGTCTTAGATACAATACCTGAGCTTGGTACTGCACTTCCACCATCAATCTCTAACTGATTGACAAGTCCCCTTAAGCCAAGGGCCTAGCTATGTATAGAGGTGACTAGTGGTTGTAGTGACCACCAGTCAAGGGTTGAGATGGTTATGAGAGTAAGGGTGAGCAAGGTCCAAGGTGGATGGTGCTCTAGATGTGAAATTAAGTTCTAGTGTAGTGACTTAGCCTGAGGCGACTTAATTACACTCCTAGTCTGGGTTGACAAGGAGAACTCAATAGAGTTCTTGTTTATTTGTTGTATACTACTTATACACATTTTGATATTTACTTTTATTTATAAAGTGCCACATATTTCTTTTGAGTTATTTCTTCTCATGCATCCATTGGTTCTTTTAATAAAGAAAAGAAAAGGAAAAGAAAATAAATAATGACTTAGTCATTTGGCCAAGTCATGACATTTTGATGGTAATTCCATTGAGGGCTCTATAGTCCATGATAGGTCATAAGCTTCCATCATGCTTTTTTACAAAGAAGAATGGAGCTGCTATTGGGCTAGTAGATGGTCAGATATATCCCTTTCTGAGTTCCTTATCAATCCATATATCAAGAGAGTTTCTTTCTGCTAGAGAGAGTGGATAGACCTTAGCTGGTTTGGGAAGCGTTACGCCTTCCACAAAGTCAATTGCATGGTCATATGGTTTCTGTATTGGCATTCTCTCTGACTTATTCTTTGAAAACACATTCCCATACTCATGTAGCCATTCTGGTACATGAGCCTTCCAGGTCTTTGTGTCTTTGCAATCTGAGTCTCTATATTGGTCTCAATTGTTGAGTATAGCTACAATCATCATTGCCTACTGATGACTGCCTGGGTCAGTTGTGTCTGCCCAGCTAAGAATATGGTTCTTGGGGTCCTCATCTCCTATGTCGTCCAATGAGGGAGATCTACTGACATCCAGTTCGAGGTAAAGTTCATTAGCTCCTGCTTCTACATCTCGTATTTTATGGGCTTTACTAGTGCATATATCCAGGCACCTGGTGAACTTCTATTGGCCTTTTTGCCAATCAATATTTGGATTATGCTTATACAAGTACGAATACCCAATCATCATCTCTTTATTCCCTAAGTTGGTGACAAAGAGGTACTGGGTTGTCCTGTGTGATCCAATTTCTACATAAGCTTGGACATACTCAGTTATATATCCTGCCTTGTTGGGAGTGCCATCTGCATTGATTACACAATATGGATTTGCCAGTTTATAAGTTACTAGGTTATTATTTTCTACGACAACTCTGTCGACAAAGTTTGTGGTGGCTCCCGAATCAACTAAAGCCTCGGTCTGTACTTTCTTTCTATATACCCAAAGTGTAACTGGAATTTTAAAGGAGGTAGTCTTGTTGTGCGCTATATTATTACAAGATTCCAGTACTACTTCCGACTTTTGCAAGCTAATAGAGAGTACACTTTCCTTTGACTGTAGATCATAGATATTATCCTCTACAGTCCCAAGGGAAAATCCAATTTGGGTGTCCTCTTTCCCTTCCCACTTGGGGGAACAGGATCAGAGATTTCCTCAATTGATGCGCTATTAATTTTGATGTCCTCAGGAGGGGAATCTGGGTCGTCACTGTTTTCCTCCAACATCTTCATCAGCTGTACTCTAAATGACTGATTTTTATTCTTGCTTGGACCCAGTGGAGATGGTTTCTGGGAAGAGGTCTTATAAGGACACTTGTCCTCATTACCTGGCTTGTCATAACAGTCTACTGTATTGTGCATCTTTGACTTATTCTTAAAGCCTTTTCCAGCACATATCTAACAGTATCGCAAGCTCTTCCCTTCCTTTCTCTAAATCTCATCTATTTCCATTGCATCCAGGTCCTTCTTTCCTCCACTCTTCTCTCCAATTGCCTCTGGACCAAATATTGCGCCCTGGGTCTTGTCCAGATGTAAGGCCTTATATGCTTGCATCAACAATTTGAGGTAGTCGTCCCATGTTTTTGGAGACTGATTTGTAATTTCATAGATAACAAGCACATTTTGCAGCTCATCAGGAATGACCTCCTTCATTTTGTCAATGTGAACTTTATCACTATAGTTGACAATTCTTGCCAATGTTCTGTATCATTCTGTATACTTGACAAAGTTCTTTCTTGCTAGGTCCTTGTTGACCCAGAGTGCCGTTAATTCCTTCTTTGCTCCCTTCTTGTCATCTCATTGTCCATAAATATTTTTGAGTTCTTGGACAAAGTCGCCCCAAGAACCAACACTTAATCCTGCCTGAACCTTGTTATAATATGATTTCATATATGTGCTAGCGGGAGCATGTAAATGGGTAAGGGCACATATGATTTTCTGATCATCTAATATAATACTAGATGCCAAACAATAGAGAGCAATCTGGCTCAACCAATCATACAGATGCATCTTATTTTCAGAGCCTACAAATATTGGTGGCTCTAGCACCTTGGTTTTGGAGGCAATGTTTCCTCCAGAGAGCCTTGTCAGCTCTCCCTGAAGACAGATGACTTCTATCTCCAAAGTTGCAATCCTATTGTATGCGGTGGTCAAGGCACTGTTATAATAGTTGATTGCTCCATTAAGCACCTGGTCAATGTAGTTCTTGAGAAGGAGAGAAGTTCCTTGATGCGCATTTCATAGCATCTGTATCTCAGTCTCATCCCAGGGCATGTGCTCAGCACTTATGCTATCTTTGACAAGCACATCCCAATTCTCAGCACTGAAATCAGAAAAGGAAACAGTAGTGGTAAAGTTGTTGAAAGTTAACATATCTATTTAAGTAATTAATTACAGTTCTTGAGTATGTTTTCAAGGGGGTAAAAGGAAAAAATGCCCAAATTTAGCCTCTTAATGCCATTATGTTATACTGAATACCATTCCAATAATATTATGTCTATGGAATAGTGATATTGAGCTCTAGAAGAGCTTTACAAATCTCTGGTACTCTAGTAGCTGGTTCAGAAAGATCTACATCCTTCAGACGCTTACAAGCACCTTTTAGCATTCTCCACTCCTTAGCTGTAAGCTTGTGACCAATTTTGTCCAGCTCTATAATTACATCCTGTAGTCGATTGAACCATTTCCACAGAGAGTCATACTGTGGATCCTCAGCCCAGGTCTTGTTTTCACTCATTTTAGTAAAAAATGGTAATATGCAATCCAAGGTGGGTTCCAGAAGTTCTTTGTACTCCTTTATACATAATAACTTCTTGGTTTTGTGAAAATATAATTCTGGGGGGCAGGATGCAAAGTAGAAATTATCTACTTTGTGCCAGCAAGGGTCTGCTTTAACAAGTCTATCATAGAGTTTGGTAGATAGAGTGGGTTCCATTCCTATCCTTTCCAGCAATAACTTTTCTGTTGCACTCTCCTTTTTCAGTGAGAGGTGTTCAGCAAGAGTCTTGGTATTTCTAATGGTAGGCATGGCTTGGGGGCAAAAGTAAGCACAACATCTCTAGTTCAGTGGATGAAGTGTGGTGGGCAGAAACTATACTACAACTATACTAAAAGTGTCCTTCCAATGATATAGGTTCTGTCTTGAGAGGAGAGTTCAACGTCATGTCCAGTTTCTCACACTGGCTCATAAAGGAGGAATAGGGGTCTCAGAGTGGTTCCAGCCACCTGCAAGGGTTTTTTTGGAAATGTTTACACAAATCCAAAGTCTTTCAGGACTAGCTGTGATACACAAGCTAGCCTACTCTCAATAGTTTGAGAGACAGACCTTTCCCTTTACACCTGGGGTCCAGCCTACTATAGAGATAGGTCCTTGACAGAAACCCACTCTGAGCCCTCAGTGAGTCATCTGTCCTGTAACAGAAACAGAGACTCCTCTATAGAAATAGGTCCTTGACAAAAACCTATTCTAAGCCCTCAGTTAGTTATCTGTCCTGTAACAGAAATAGAGACACCCTCAGGAAAGTCATCTTGTCCTGTAACAGAGACAAAGAGACCCCCTTATAGCCCTCTAGACCCACATCTGGAATGAACACAACCCCATGTCCTTTGCAGAGACAATAGGAATAGAAAACAGTAGACTTAACAAACTATCACAAATGGCCACTTACTGATTTGTGATTGCTTGATTTGATAATCAAAGTGTTCAAAAAAGCGAAGTTAGACAAGCAGCAAAAGATGTTGTTAAGTCTGAGGTTTATCCTTAGACATACAGTTCTTAAATACATGATTGTAGTGGTCTGTGCACCAGAACAGCCTACCACATGATCACTACCTATTGTTCTACATATAGGAGTGCTATTGTTCTTGAAATAGAGATAACCTAACCATCTTAGGGCAGTCCTTTGTTCTATTCAAGGACAGATGATAATCTATAGGTAAAGATCAGTGTCATGTACAAACATTGAGGATCTTGTATCTCCATGGGATCTTATTGCCTTGGGATCTATTTATAGCCGAAAGAAGCGCATTGAAGAGAGCTTCACAATGGTCATTAAAGCAAATGATTATGTTAAGCGGTTCCTGAGATATCAGCGATTTAGTGTCTGGTGACTTGGTGATCACTGACTGATCTGCTGATAACTCAGTGAATACTGATTGCTTTGAGACATTTTTGGTACTGTTTGAAAGGTCTTCTTAAAGGCTTTTGGTGGCCATTTAGATCGTTGAAATCAGTCAAGTATTCCTGGAGTTATGGTCCAAATGAAGTTTGTGACAATAATAGTAATTCTATACCATCTTCCTCTTACCATCTTTTTTTGCTACAAAGTATACCAACAAAGTCTGTAGTGACTTTGATGGTTGAATATATCCTTTTTGCAGTTGATCCTCTACAAATACATGTATTTCCTCTCTTTTCTCCCTTGATAGAGAATATACTTTTTTTTTCTTAGTACAAACCCTTTTTTTAATTCTATTATATAGTTCCACAGTTTTCTTGTGGGCATTTTTTCTGACTCCTCTTTACCAAATACTTTCTTTTACTTCTAGAACCTATTAGGCACCAGTTCCTCCACTGTTTTTTCTTTCTCTATTTTGCTTATCTTGCTTTCTTTTTTGTGTTTTTTGCTTTCTTTTTCCATATATAGATGAACACTGTGTCATTCTTACTTTCCCTTTCTTCTAGTTAATCTCTGGGTTATAGACAGCTAACCAGGGCATTTCCAATATTACCTTTATTTTTCCCAAATTGCATATGTCTCTTGAAGAACATATTGCACTTTATCTAATAAGTGTTTGTTTCTTCCACACTAATAATTCCATCTATGTTTCATACTAACAAAGGATTCCTTAGTCTTTCTAGTTTAAATCTCTTCTTCTTCACAAACTTTATGTTTATGAATAAACCTGTTATTTTGCTATTTAACAATGCTTTCACTACTATTTCTTTGTATCACAAATGGCCACTTACTAATTTGTGAGTTGATGATTTGATAATCAAAAGGCTCAAAAAAGCAAAGTTTAAACAGTAGCAGAAGATGTTGTTAAGTCTAAGATTTATCCTCAGACATAGAGTTCTTAAATATATAATTGTAGTAGTCTATACACTAAAACAGTCTACCATATGATCACTATTTATTGTTCTACATATAGGAGTGCTATTGTTCTTGAAATAGAGATAACCTAACTATCTTAGGGCAGTCCTTTGTTCTATTCAAGGACAGATGATAATCTATGGGTAAAAATCAGTGTTATATACAAACATTGAGGATCTTGTATCTTCATGGGATCTTATTGCCTCTGGTTCTATTTATAGTCAAAAGAAGTGCATTAAAGAGAGCTTTATGATGGTCATTGAAGCAAACAATTATGTTAAGCAGTTCCCAAGATATTGGCAATTTAGTGTCTGATGACTTGGTGATCACTGACTGATCTGCTGATAACTCAGTGAATACTGATCGCTTTGAGATGTTTTTGGTACTGTTTGAAAGGTCTTCTTAAGGGCTTTTGGTGGCCATTTAGATTGTCAAAACTGGTCAAATATTCCCAGAGTTATGGTCTAAATGAAGTTTGTAACACTTTGTAACTTTCTAGCTTTTCTAGCCCTACTTTTATTCACACTTCTCTTAGTGGTTGTAGTATGTGCTATACATCTCTTACTTCCTCAGTGTTGCCTTGACAAGAAACTTTATTTTCTAGTTTCTCTGAATACTATTATACCACCAATAAATTTTCTGCAGAAATATAATACAGAATATACTTTATATCCCTGAATTCAGTATCTGAGTTCATCCTAGAAACTTCCTATAAGCCCTTAGATGTATAAAAGACCACCAAAGGTCACTTCTACCAGATGGTCACCAAGCTGTCACTTGCTTAATAACACATATCTTAGAAGGCAAGACTGATAAGCTAACATCAGGTTTTAGAGACAAACTATCAATGTTGATGTTCTAGAACTCAAAAACTCTGGAACACCTTTAGAATGCTATAAACTTTTAATCTAGAACAGACTTAGATGAATATGATACCCAAAGCGACAAATCAAAAGTCTATCAATGACTTGTGATCTCATCACTGCTGGACTTAACCAAGAAGTGGACATAATATACAACAATATTATAAGCTGGGACATTTGCATGTATTAAAGCTAGTTTCTAGACTATACTTGGGTAGGAAATAGCTGGTTGGAAGGTCAGGAGATGTTAATAGAAAATAGTAGTATAGAGGTGGAGCAAGAGTACATAGTGGTGACAGGCTAGTATAGCAGGATGGGAAGCAATGTTGGACATATCCACATGGTACAATTGTGAAGAAGAGAAGTAAGAAAGACTAAAAGAAGAAACATTTTCCTTTTCTATTCATTTTTTTTATTGAGTCTTATCAATTTATAATTTTAATATAATACTCAGGAAGCCAACAAGAGAGGGCATGTAATCTTGACATCTACTACCATCTCAAGGGCTCTAGAGTTGTCTTTTGGCACTTGTATGAGTTTTAAGTAAAGTAGTTGGGTAGTTGAGGTGAGTTTATTCTATACCTTTACTCTTTCTGGAGACAAAACATAGTAGTTGCTTGGATAACCTTCTCTAAGATAGCAGGCTTGAAAAGCCTAGCTAGTTATCAACTCAGATTGTATCATATCCATAAGGTTTGGTGTTGGGAATATAGATAAGGGCTTGGTTGAGTGTGGTAAGGCCCAGAAGTAGTTTACTAACTACTTTGATAGTAAGCTTGTTATGGTGTGTAAAGATTGGTATCTTAGAGATACTATATAAGGTAGATCTAGATCAAGCTTATACTCTTTTCAAACACTTTTACCTTACTTTACTATGCTAAGTTTTTATATCATCTTTTTAATATCTTTATTCTTGATTCATTCCTACAAACTCTTTAGCATACAATTGGGATCTAGTACCATGTATTTAGCTCATGCTAGGCTAATAGTCTCTTTTGCTCTCTTCAGTGCAATACACTGTATATATTTGAGGAGGCCAACCAAGAGCTTATTGTTCTCTATTGTCTTTTGCCAACTCTTGTGGCATTTCTACTACTCTTTCTTTTCTTTCTTCTTCTGTTAACAGTTTTTGGCTATATAGCTCTATTTTCCACATACATAGCATATTCTATTCTCTCTTTCCTCTATTAACATCTATTGCATTGGGGTCTCTTTCTAGTCTCTGTTTTCCTTAGTTGTTCTATATTCCTCTTTTAAAGTTCTGACCACCTATTCTCTACATAATTTGTCTTCCTCTACTTCCATACAATCCTTCCCCAAAGTCTCCCCTAGGCTGTGCATTTCTTTATGGGTATGCTGCATTCCTCTCCAATATCCTCTCTTTTGCTCTACTCTACCTTTGGTTTCTATTCAACCTTACAACTTTTCCTGCTACTCCTCTATTATATAGGGAGAACTCTTTGCCTCTGCTAACTTCCTTCTGATTTCCCCACTTAATCCCCTTTTGAACTTCTTTATAAGAGGTTGTTTTTTGTATCTACTTCCTCTTGCTATTTTCTTGAATTCTTGAACATACTCATTATATGTCCTCTCTTCTTGCTCTATTGTTCTTAACTACTCCATCTTTCTCTTTTCCTCTGCTGTTTCCCTGAACTTGTTTTTCATTTTACTAAATAATTCTTCTACTATTTCTATTTCTGATTCTTTTTTCAATAACTCATCCAACAGATTATCCTTCCAGACCTCTGCTATCCCTCCCTTGTACATAAGATGGTACCCAGGCTATCTTTATTGACTTCAACTCTCCTGTTACTTTTATTCTTAGATACAAATAGGCCATATTGATAAATATACTTACTTCTTTTATCTTTTCACTGAATAAAGAGGTTTTGCTACCTCCACTCTTGCTCCTCTGCTTTGTTGTAATAAAGTAACCACCTACTGCTATAGGCCAGTAATTAAGGTAAGAAGTTGTTCCTCCCAAGTGAAAGAAGAGAGTATAGAAGTAGTAGATTGCTTTGCAGGTTGTTGTTGTTGTTGTTAGAGACATATATGGCAGTGGTGGTGGTAATAGTAATAGTAATATTGATAATGATATTTCTTTATATGAGAAAGAGTGGTCTTTCTTTGTCTGAACTTATAGCTAGCTACTGACTAGAAGAGTGAAATAATATTATCTCTAAGAAGAGAATCTCTAAGCTAGACAGGCCTTTAAGAGGTTACTATTGTTCTTTTGTATAGACTGATCACAATAGACCAGTAGCATAGAGCTAATAGTGAAACGCTATATATGAGCCCACTCAGTATGGAGGTCAGATCTCAGGCAAGAACATGAGTTTTGTCTAGATCTTCTACCCACTGTTCCTAACTAATAGTAAAGTTCTCTTTACAGCTAGAGCCTACTATGCAAAATACTTGTAAACACTGTGCTCACTAGTAAGGATGATGAGAGAGTAAGTGGAATAAAGAGTGTTGAGACTACAAGATGTAAGATTGACAATAGAGATTGAGTTCTTGTGTTAGTGTGCAGTCATGAGGACTTAGAGCTCAACCAAGATAGTTGTTCAGAAAGAACTCAATAGAGTTCTCTATTGAATTCCACTAGGTACTTATACAAATATTGGTTGGTCTATATATCTATCTCCTATAATTACATGGCTATTACTAAGAACTATCTATATCTTATATAATTCTTCCCACACTATTTATATCTTTCTCATATTGTATCCTTGGATAATACCTATCAAGTTGATAAATATGCAAGAAATAGTTTTCTTTCTTGGAAAATTGTCTTATAATACCTAAGAGTTTGATATCTAAGGTGAGATATAACTTTTATACTATACAAGATATCACTTACAATGATCTACCTTAGACCTTACTTTATTTCTAAAAGATATATTAATATATTAGTTGTTGACCCAAGAGTTTGATGTCTAAGACCTTACTTTATTTCTAAAAGCCACTGATAGGCTTATAAAAGAGCTTTCTAGACCAAAGTATTGTAGTTTTACAAAAATACTAGGTCTAAGTCTACATCCAAGTGGAAGTATTATAGATTGAAGCTATAAACACAGACTTAATTTGGAGTTACACAATGTTAATTTACTTATGTAATAATAATAATATTCTGTTTTTTACTCCTAAACTATGTCAAGGACTACCCTATTCTATAAATATTTAATTAAACATAGGGTTACTCTAGAAGGTTGGTCTAATATTCTAGGGGATAGTATTAGTAGGGTTCTCTTACATCTACTCCCTTACCTCTCTGTCTACATGCCATCATGATTATTCTAGTTACCTAATTAGGAAGTGCTATTATTGGACTGTAGCTCACATGACTGTGCATAGACTGTCTCTTATAGTATATATAGGAGCCTGTATTGGTAAATCTATCCTTACTCAAATATCACTCTAGCTTCTAGGGACCCTTACCTAGCTTTCCAGTGTGACCTCTGGTCTTTCATCCTTACAACATTTATCTTAGACTTAGAGTGTGTTTGAGTGTTGTCACAGCCCTTAAGCATTATCTTCCTTTTGTAAAGGTTAAGGGTTTGTCATTTAGTATTCTCTTTCTTTGCTACCTGAGCTTGTTAAAGAATGCACATAAGGATGCATACTTTAAGAGTGTATATGAGTTACAATAGATTAATTAAATAAATATAACAAATATCCATTGTGCTATCTACATACCTACACCAAGAATAGAAGGTAGCTAACAGTATATAAAGGGCTGTAAAGTATTGTATAAAGCCAGGATTGATTTATCCTAAAGCCCCACCTCTATGCTAAGGACCTGGAGCACATCCACTGCATTGTTGGATACATGCTCTTCAGGGTTACTGACTAGACAGTTGTTACTTAGGAGACATGCTTACAATACATGCCACAGAGTTTGCCACCACACCCCAAATTGCCTTCTGCTCATTTGTATTTAGTTGGCTTTATAATTGATGATTTTTTTTTAAAAAGCATAACACACAGGGTTAAATGAAACCGTCATATTTTGTGAACATGAACCTCGTGACAACACAAATACACTCGCTTTGGCTAGGAAGTACTGATTTTACTCGCAGAAATTGAGAGTGACGCCAACAGGTGTGTATTAAGTGTAAGGGATGATAATCAATGGCCACTGAGGCAATCGTAAGGAGCCGAACACCGCAAAACTTCCGTAAAGAACCCTGACTCTTGACAGTCGAGAGTGATTTGACAATGTAGGGAACCCGAGACGATGGTCAGACGATGTCTATTGCAAGAATATACACCAGCACCATCTGCTCCGGGGTTGCAACAAATTATCTTGACTGTTGGGGAGGATCGGCCCAGAGAGGTTTGGACTTATCTGGATCTGCACTGCTGACTTCCTGTGGCGGGAGAAACATGATGTCAGTGTCAAAAAACACAGATCCGAAATGCCAGAGAGATGGATTAAAAACGAGAGCACCCGCAAAAAAAGGTCAAGGGAAATCGCAGAAATTATTGCTTCAAGTAATTTTGTGATGCAGCGGGAGGATTTCTTCTCCTGCCAAAGGCCCAATGGCAAACCAGAGGGGAAGATGACAAGATTTCATCGGACCCGAAACCACAGAGGCTGCAATCAATACATGAAACAGGGTTGCGATTATAGCGAAATTGAGCCTCAATACGGAGCAGACGAGATTAGAACCCGAAGAATAGATCGAGAAGAAAATGGTAAAGTCACAGACCTGGGCGATCATTTTATTTTTCATCTCCGTTTCTCTGGCTAATCGAGCAGCTCGAGCAGCATCCACTTTACGCCTAATGTCAGGTGACATTTCCTGCAAATGTAAGGACAAGGTGATCAGCAAGTGAAGTCGAGGACGATCGAGAATGAAGTGGAAGCGGAGAATATGAGACGGACATATCTCGGAGAGAAGATAGAGAGAGGCGCAAAGACGGAAGAGAAGGTAAGCCTGTCCAGTGAACCAAAAATAGAAGCATACAATCAGAAGCACTACAGCAAGTCAGACTTGCAATGAACCCGAAGAGCACAACCACCCAAGTGAGTGACATGATATGTGATATAAGAGTATTCTCCCGGAAAGACAGAAAGACGTGGTCACGTCTAAATCTGACAGCAACAAAGTGCTCTGGCTGGAGAACAGCCTTACAGTAAAGGTAAAGAAGCAGCAACAAGAGAAAGGAAAAATCTTAGAGAAGCGCGAAACTTACATACCTTATAAAGTTGTTCTTCGGTCGGCGTTGTGGCTATTATATTTGATATTGTCAAGCACAGCCAATATGTGAATGTCCCCGGACACATGACAGAACAGGACATCCCGATCAGATGATGTATGATCAAAAGGCGGGGTTTGTGCAGGGTAAGACCAGAACATGATTTCATGAGAAACATGAACAAGCACCAATGAGGCCAGAAGTATCGTAATAAATAAGGTGAGCAATATATTGACGGATACGATCGTATAAATGACTGTTGCGCGATAGCTAACCTTTCATAGACATATACCCGATGGCCATTACTTTAAAAGAGCATGCAACATTCGAGCGACCGGTGTGACGCGAGAAGAACACGGAAGAATCATCGCATTGGTACGTTGGATATTAGAGGAAGAAGAGCGAGAAGGTTAGACCGTTGAAAACGCGACGTACGGATATATGAGTAGGAATGGCGATTTCCGAAATGCCGTAAGGGCATCAGGGTGATATTTATTGACGGCGTAGATGAGAGGGAGACGATGAAATTGAGGTTCGGTCATATGAAAGATAGGAGTACCATGGAGGTCAAGTTCATCAATGCGGAAGGGTCAAATTGGCATGTTTGAGGGTATCCATGATGTGCGTCACATGTCCAGTAAGATGTCGGTCAACGTAGATCATAAGGGTGTCAGTTGTATTGAGTGGGTCAGGCAAGAAGAGAAGCTTGCGTGAGTCGAGAACAGCTGGACACACGGTGGAAATAAAGGCTAATACGCACGGCCGGAAGCAAAGATAGAGAATCTGAACCAAGGAAACTGTTGCATGAAAGAAGAGTGCAAGAAGGTATGGCCCTTCAAACGCCTGATCGTCACAGACACAAACAACTTCTCGGTAGGAGGTGATGATGTCATACAGCTTGGCAGCATCCATGGCTTTTTGATTTGCAAACACGTTTCTTCACATGTTTCCGTTGACGCTCGCGAATTGTGGCAACTTGAATTCTCTGGAGCGATCCTATCATTCGCCAGATTCAGGTTGAGATACGTGTATAGCGACAAAACCCTTGAGCATTGGGATCCTGACAGCATTCTTTTTGACAACGAGACCTATCATTATATGACACAATGGTATATGGCTATTTAGCATCCAGTGCACTTCTGAAATCTTGAAACGAGTGTCATAAATGTGCCGAAAAAAAGCGCAGTCCTAGAGAGGCTTTGAGTACAAGTTCTAGGCTGAAACACGTCTTATCTAGGTTTGGAACTCGTTTCTTCTATTGGCCTATCTGTATTTCACTGCGTATTTGAGAATCGATGATTGGCATTGGTTTACAACACGAGTCCCAACTGTGAAAATGCTTCAACAGGACCTCACTTATGATCAGAAGCTATGACGAATCATCAATGAGGTCATCTACGGAGCGCAAATATGGAAAGGGAACCCCAGGGGTGCTTACAAGGAGGCTGGAATATTTTATAGGCCCCGTACCGTCAGACATCGGATAGAGCCTTCTGTCTGGTATCTAGTTCACGAGGTCAAATATATCTCTTCCAATACAAAATCACTCGTGTACTGAATAGATCGAGTCTCCACAAGACTCCAGAAGGCAGTTTGGTCTACCAGATGCCAATTAGTCTATTGACCTTATTTTGTAACTGCTTGAAGCAGTAGTGCATGCAATGAAACGTCAGTACATTGATATGTACAATAAGGTAGGGAAATGCGGTATGATGTACGTATGAGACGACACAAAATGCACGATAGCATGAGAAAAAAAATGCAAGAGGCGTAAATTCAGAACCAAAGAACATCATTGTCCTAATGATACCAGAGACAATGAACACTGGACAGAAAGAGAGGGGTAATGAGGTAAACGGACAACTAGGAGGTATCACAGCCAGGCAGCATCACCCGTGATGCACTCACAGCAGCTGACGATCGCTTCTTGAAAAATCTGGCAAAGCCTAGGAGGTCACTGGATCTTCGACTCTTCATCTCTTTTGTCAATTGTGTCTCCCATTCCCGCGCGCGATCAGACTCTGACTCCAAGCCAGTATGACTGCTACTTGATATGCTTGATGAGCTCGCTGTCGTACTAGTGCTGCTCCCACTGGGAGTCGATCCCATTTTTGGAGAAGAGAAGAAATAGCCTTTGTTACTGCGCTTTGGCTCGAGAGCATGATTATCAGTTCGTACGTGTCGTCCACCGGTCACTTCATCAGGTCTGAGGGATCGACGTTTCTTGTACACCATTCCATGAGGCTCAACTTCTGGGTCTGGATCACATGCTCTCCTGCTGAAGGGACTCGCCTCGAGTCTAGGGGAATCATTGGCAAGAGGGTTATCTCTTGGACCAGCACTCGTGTGAGGTCTCCTGGCAGACCTGGTTTTGCTCCCACGGCCCGTGGACATATGCGTCGTGTTCGTCACGCCCACAGATGGGAGAGGTGATGGAGGAAGATCTTCACGGTCCGCTCGTGCCCATCGCGGCGATTTCGATTTGGACCGATACTCTCGATGTGCTAAATCCAATAATTCATTGTATTTCGTGATGGCGAGTTGGCGTTCAGCGTTATTCGTGGAAACAATGAATACTTCTTTTTCATTCAGTTCCAAAGTATCAGAGCCTGAGGGAGACTGAACCAAAACCTGATGACCATAAGAATTATACTCATGGAAGCTCAAGATAGAATATACCTTGACGCGGACAAAGTATCGAACTGATGCAAGGTCAGACTGGATGGTCTCTCCAACTGCCCAACGGCTATGGGATTTGGATGCAGGCCACTGTAACGTCATAGTCTTAGTCCAGACACCATTTTGATCGCGGACGAAACGACCAGAGCTTTCTGATTCGACAATGGTGTTGGTGACGAGTTTGAAAGCATTCGTGAGTGCTGATGGTGTGGTGTGCGGGAGAAGGGGACAAGAGGAGGTTATCGTAGGTGTTGACGAAGGGAAGAAGGAGTCGGGGGTAATGGTGGGATTGGAAGAATTTAGTGAGGAGACAGAGCCCAGGGTATTATTGTGTAATAGATCTAATTGCGGCAGCGTTCGTGAATCAGAGGGTACAGTGGTAGAAGTCAAAGCAGAAGAGTCGGAATGTGTAGGTGACGAGGAACGAGAAGGTTGAAGCGTTTGCGGAGATGATTGGATTGGCGTAGCATCAAGCAACTGGATGCGGCGTTCTACAGCAACACTGGCACTGCGAACAGATACCGACGGATCCATAGGTTGCAGATGAATGGGGATAGAGACCAAGTCTGATGGGCCTATGGCGGTAGTCGGCACGTCAATGCTATACTGTATCCGAGGAGCACGAGGCTTGTTGGTCGTTTGACTGAGGTAGGGGTCAGGCAGAGAGAGTGGAAATTTGTGAGCTGGCAGGTCATATCGCACAAGCGGAAGTTCAAAGTGCTTGACTTGGCGAGAGCCGACACCAGGGATATATACATGGTTGAGAACTAATATTGTGGTCAATGTCTCAGCGCATATAATAACAGAGAATGATAGAGTACACACCTGCCTCAACCCGCCATACACACCTGTAGTCTACGAACACTGCTGTTGAGAAACCCTCTACCGAGGTGGGTAGAGTGAGACGAAAGGGATAATCAAGGTTGCCAATAGACTCATAATCGACATCATCAGACTTTGACCAAAGAGTCTCAGTGTGATTGAAGAGCATATTCGAATGCTGAATATTAACACGGCCGATCCGGGATTCGTAGCAGCGGACAGAAATTGTCAGACTAGTGGCCTGAAGGAGTCGGTCGTCCGAATCAAGCCTTGTGCGCACAACTAGCAAGGATTAGACTAAGCTACGAACGAAGAATGAGCAAAGAACACACTTCCTTCGACGCGAACGGGCGTCAGGCCAAGGTATCCGGTGTAGGGGAAATAACGGAGGCCCTGATTACCTAGAAAAGGGTGAGGGGAGGTAGACGAGAACGACGGTGAGCACATACCTTTAGTAGAGCAGAGGATGACGTGGACCATTGTCCAGAGTGAAGGGGGCTGATGGGAAAGGTTGGGAAGAGGAAGAGATGTAGTGCATGGGCAATAAAAAGCACTGGACTGCGAGAAACTCAGATCTGACATTCCGGGAACTCTCCGAAAAAGTCACAGATTCGGCTTCATCGATTGTCACAAATCTCAGATGGTTCCCCGCATCCGGCCGTTCTTCCCCGCACGCCGGTCACGGTCACTGCCTCGCTGGCAACGAACAACTAACCTCAGACAATGCCGTCGAGCACTCATACTACAATCCTGCTCGCAGGAATGATATGTACTGTACGTCTTGGTCTTTAATTTAGATAAGCAGGCTTTAGTTGACCCCACAACAGGGTGCTATAAACTCGCTATTCACCAAGTGGCAGGTATGACAATATATATAGTGATCATTGTTTTGTGCGCGAGACTCAATTTCATGCAGGACATGCAGTGTGTAGAGAACTGTGGCGATCCAGATCCCGCGCGCCATGTTGTCTATGAGCAGCCTGTCTGGCAGACACTTCAGATGTTCGGTATGTTGTCGATGCTCACAGGATGTTGAACCATTTTCTCATCCACTGCCCTAGTCGGAGAAATGTTTTGTCAGTCTTCTGCCACCCGATCCGCCTACCATCTCATTGTATAATAGGTTTCCTGCCAGCTCTCTACGCTTGGGTTAGTTCTAGGTCACAGTCGGCTCAACTTCAGGAAGAAGAGCCTCTTGTGGCCAAGCCTGCTGGGGGCACAACCCTTGAAGGTTGGAAAGTTCTTTTGTTATGGATTCCTGCCACATGTGACTTGACTGCAACGACGGTAAGACTGCCTCCAGCCTTTGTTACCCATTCTGACCCGGTTGCTGAAATGAAGTTAATGAATGTTGGCCTTATATACACACCTGTTTCTATCTATCAAATGACCCGTGGCGCCCTTGTGCTCTTCGTTGGTGTTCTCAGTGTCATCTTTCTCCGACGTCTCCTTTGGCTCTATCAGTAAGTCCTCTATCCTTCCGAGAGGACGCTAAGCGAACTTCAAGCAGATGGATTTCTCTTATCATCGTAATGACAGGTGTTGCCTTGGTGGGCTATAGCGGGTCTCTCGCTAAGGATGCCATCACAAATTTTCTCAGCTTCACAGTACAGGAAGATGAAGGTGCCCAGCTAGGCAAAGTATTAATTGGTCAGTCCACACACTTAGCTCTGATTCCGCCGACGGCTAATTGGTTAATGTGCTAGGTGTTTTCTTCATCCTATTTGCTCAAGTTTTGTGAGACTTACCCTAGACCTATCTTGATAAGCCTGCTGATGCTGAAACCCTTCATTAGCACTGCTACCCAATTCGTGATCGAAGGTATATCCAATTTTCACGAGATTCGCTCCTGATCTCACGTTTCCCCAGAGAAGATACTGGGTGATATTCTACATATTCATGGTCGATTGCTGATCCTGACATCATGCGGACCATGCAGCTCGCTATTCTGTGACCCCGCTCGTGGCTGTGGGATTTGAAGGTCTCTTTGGTGCAATCTCGATTTTGATGCTATTACCCATCCTTTCCATCCCCTCTATTGCTGAGTCCTCACCCTTCTTCAATCTTCCTCGTGGCTGGAACCAGACTATCCATACTCCTACAGTTTTGGTCTCAAGCATCGCAATTGCAATCAGTATATCCTTCTTCAATTTCTTCGGGTTGAGTGTTACTCGTCAAGTCAGTGCCACGGCTCGGTCCTTGGCCGATACTTGTAGGACGCTTGCTATCTGGATTGTGAGCTTGGGGCTAGGATGGGAGAAGTTCTTGGTCCCAATCTCGTTCTTACAAGTCCTTGGCTTCTCCTTACTTGTGTAAGTGATGATCTTGTAAATAGCAACCATACCGCTCATGCACATCATACCATAGTTATGGAACGGTAATTGTTTTCCGTTAATGTCGAGGCATTGCAAGCACTTATTTTCCTGAGCCATAGTTCCTTTTCAATGACTTGGTGTCTGTACCACCTTGTCTCCCTCAGCCGAGGTCCGATGTTGAACGGGAAAATAACATAGAGGAATCTCAGGGTTTGTTGGAGACTTCTCTTGATGAAACGGCCGCCCTCCCCGCTGATTTAGGCCAGAGTGGATTTGATGTTCTTCCAGAAGGTCGACATGCTGTTCAGTCCTCGAGTCATTTCAATGCATAATAGGATCAGTCTCGGAAGATCTAGTCCTTCTCGTAGTTTTCCGTTTGCTGATTGTTTTTAGACCTCACATTTCATTGGCTGGTTTGTCTTGAGACCTAACGACAGATGATGATTCGTAGTAATCTTGGATGTTTTGGCAAGACATTGTTACGTGCTTGAATCACTTAGACGGCATTTGTTATTGATGATCACCATTAAAGAAGCGTGAGATAAGTATATCTAAATGTATGGATCAAGATTCCACCAACTTCATCGCCGGCGTTTTCAATGCGTTGAATGAGTTCAGTCTATGATGGTTCATCAGCGGGTTTTGATAGTGGAGTCACTTAGAAAGGACAATGAGATAGAGAGATCGATCAATGGATCTCATGTATTCCTAGATCGATGTTCGGCCTACTTTATTTGACTGATAAGCCATATCCCGAGACAAGTATTTTTCGGTTCCGGAGCTCCGTAAGTCACAGCTCGTCACACCAGATCCTTTTTGGAGCGCTTGAAAAACGTATACGATCATTATTTTAATTTGTATTATACAGTCATGATGGTCGCGGAATGCAAAATGCGCCCATAGAATCATCACGCAGGCCGAACAAAAAATGGCATTTGAAATGTTAGAACTCGCAAGTTAGATGGTGAAAACATCTTAATTTTCAAGATGTTTTTTAACATGGACTCTGCCTCGTTTGGCTCTAAACTAGATTAGATCGCCGCACTGGACTGCCGGGGTTATAGTTGATCGATGAATACCGAGCTTCGTCACACCACCAATAACAATAGGCCTGCCGCAAACTGATTGATTTTCTGCAATGTGCGAGGGTGCAAGCCTATTAGAGGCTTGCAGGGTTCCACGAGCCTAAGGCTTAATTCTAAGCTGGATTCCTTTTTGAATTAGGTTTAGTCTTCTGTCCGCCACACAGTGAGCCAGTCGAGATGATGCAGACTAACTTTACTTGGTGAATTTGGGAAGATTGAATGCATGTGAGGTCATCCCGATGAATGGAGTTCGTCATAGATTTTTACGTGAGGTCGAGAGATGTTTGAAACCAACATGACACATCATCGTATGAAATAGACAAACTACGGAGGAATCGTGACACCCAATGGACCATGACTTCCGAAACAAACCGGCGAAAGATCTTATGTCCAGAACTCGAGCGATTTGCGGCGTTTCCTCGCTCGTCGGATGATGACAACGATCATTAGCCACGTGGTCCCACGGTTTCCAGGCTCTTTGGTCTCGGCCTACGTAGAAACAGATCTAGCGATATTCGGAAATCCAAGAAAGCACGCCACCTCCATGCTGTTGCTTCATGCCAATAGAGTCTTTTTACAGCTCGCTTCAGTTTGTCCTAGTTCGTGGAGCTGTTTCATGATATTGACCATGAAGTAATGCTCGAAGACAGAAATAGTTCGGCAAGGCCACAACACTAATTATGATTGGGTGTGTTCTCGCGTTCTGATAGTAAAATTACAGCTAGCCGCTGGAAAGTCACACAAACAATCCTTATTTGAAAAGCGGCGCCCGTTCGCCCTTATCCGGCAATTATCTCCGTTTTCAGTTTGCATGACTATAATAGGTACAATTCTACACATGGTCAATTGCACCCGGGAATTCCACTTCGTGATGCTGGCTTCACCCTACGATCTCGGGGTCTGACAAACTCCGTCAAAATCTCTCAAGAGACATGATCTCAAGTTAACTTGATCTGTGAACTAGGGAAGTATTTTACAACAGAAACAAAAGCAAAAGCAATGTGCAATGCTGATCTTGCTCTGATTAACGTGTGCCAATGACTGCACATTGCACCATGTGGTCCAGATTTCCATCTTACCTCTCATCACACAGGGACAGCTTCCCAAAGGTGAGACCTCCAGTTCCAGCAAATTACTATAAAAGAAACTGATAATCTGTGTCGGAGAGATCGTCTATATGCAAGTAATCATCTGGGTATCCTGTCATCCAGTCCTTACGATTTGGAATCATTTGGTTACCAAGAGAACGATTATTACAAGAACGCCACATCATTCAACGGTACGCCTAAGCTCAGCTCGGCACACTGGTGATAGAGCAGGCAGCTTTTTTAAGCACCGAGAAGTCATTCCCTTATTTGGCGCGGCTAGTAGAATTGATTCCCACTGATCTTCTTCATAAGATTTAACAAAAACAATTCCAAGAATGTTATTCGAAACCTTCATCGAAAGAACTAGACAGTCGTTTTACCCTCCAATCTGTTGAAGGATGAATTGGGCCGCCTGGTTCTGGTATCTATTCAGGTATGTCAAATGAACAGTAGTATCGATGCCGAAATCACAAAAGGGGTCGTCGAAATCGCAGAACGATTGGATGAGACCCTGAAGTCTGCTGCTATACTGTTGGCTGGGAAGCCGTGGGAAGAGACCCGGTCTTAAGGAGGTCCCCTTGTCGAATGGTTGCCCAGGAACATGACGAGGATCACCCATTTGGACTATAGCATTCACTGTCTCATATTTAAATCTTCTTTGGGTTTGCTATCGCTCAGCTTGCTAGACTCACCTCGATTTGCAATCGCCGCTGATACGGGAGGCGTCTCAATTCCCAAACCAAGGACACCACCACCTCCAGCCACGGCATCACCAATGATATGTGCTCCCTTCACAGAGATTAGACACTGATCGAATCTCATATGCAAGAGAAGATTACTTGGGAGTATCCGACCAGAACAATTTTCTGGTTCGGACAAGCATTTGCCCGGCTCGTCAGTAATGCCTTGGTTGCTGCAGTTCCTTGTGCTGAACTGCCTGCATAGTTGGTTAAAGTTGCCGGGTAATCAACGGAATCAGTTGAAACGCTCTGTCTACTAGTCAGTTGGACCTGCTCAACCAAAGCACCGATAATGCCTGGACCCGGCAGCTCTGTCGAGGCTCTGGCGGCAATGATATGAACATCTGCACAGGGCGATGCAGGCACAGGGACCGCATTGATCGAGAGTATTGAAGATGTGAGGACGAATGTCCTGAATATTGTCGAGAACATATCGACTTCGTGCTTCTGAGGCCCACTTCATCTCTGTTTTATAACTTTCTGGGCTGGCAAGGGATGCATATAGACTCCGGTTCTGGCAAATGCTTGGAATGTGATCACTCGTCAAAACATCTTCGTAGGACTTGATCGTCCAGTCGGCACAGACTTGTACACATGCAACGAACACCAAAGCACCCGGACATAGTCATGGGCTGCTACCACATAGGCTTGGCTTGAGAATTATACAGACCCTATTGCATGCGTGCTCATCTAGGTGGCGGATGAACCAGCTTTGACCTCTAGAGCAGCCTTGATAGAAATTCATTGCCTGCACAGAACTTCTACTCGCTACAACAGACATTCAAACATCCAAACATTCAAACCGAGGCAATATTTCCACACAAATTCGGGTCGGTCTATACAAGGTATTCAATTGCATCCGTAACGTCCAATGGGAATTTCGCCCCCGATCTAACAGACTTCGTGCCCTTCGTGGACTAGGAAGAAAAGCTTGGTGCTTTCCGGCCCTACGAATCAGGGCTATATTAATGGATCTTTTGATATCAAATGAACAATCGATTACAGCTTAGCCACGCCTCGTGTTACAGATGTTTCATTCGAGAAGCTCACGTAGCTCCGTCCCGAGTTAGACCCCCAAAACCAAGTCTTTTCGCTCTTGCAAGATCAGCAATACAGAGATTAGGGGCTTCCTAAGCAAGGGTGTTTAGCCAAACGGTTGCTCAGACGCCCACACACGAGGCTGACTATTAGTGTAAATCATTAACAGTAACCGGTCAATGGATTGGAATCATATGAAAACACGCTTATGGACTCCCACGCTAGAATGGAATCTCAGACTTTCAGCTGCTGCGTTGGCGTCTCTCCCATCATACTGTCCGTCTTCTAACTTCTTGCAGGAAAGCTCCCTTGATCCCGTGGTCCAGCGGGAAAAGATGTCGTTCCACCTCCGATTTTATTGCAAGTGAATTATATTGGCTTATGTACTGTTTATTACCTAGCTCTTGTCACTTTCTGATTACATCCTTGCGGACCCATGATTGAGTAAAGCTAACATCTAAAAAGCTCAGGGTAGATGTTTAGCATTTGGCGAAGATTAGTCTCATTACCTGATGGGGATCGTACCATGGGTACCATGGAGCCACCGTGAAAGGCCTTATTCGTCTGAACCCAATCGAAGTGAAGCTATTCATGATACAATGCGTGGTAACCGCAATCAACAACCTAGAAGGGGATAGACTTTGCTCAAATGCAGGTCGCATACAATAAAAACAGATGGGTGGTCCGCGAGTAAGGCTTCATAACAGATTTTTTCCAATCTACTATATAATTGATTCAGAATGATGTTACACATAAATCATCTACGCATCCTGATTTAGCAGCCGGTGCCGCGGGCATGCCGCCAGCTACCATCCCGATCTCGGAAAGAAGACTCCATTGTCATGAAAGTGAAACGCGACGTGAGAGTGGGTCGGGAATAACACTGAATAATTTCATAGGCAAGAACGGAGGACTATTTACATTTACGAATAGGAGACGCTCAACGGAACTTTGATAAGTATAAACATCATTCGTCATCACTATCAACTTCGTGGTTGATAGCATCGTGAGTGGCGGCTTCCAATTTCTCCAAATCCCAGCCAATGACATCCTTCTTCACCTTGGTCTTTTCCAAGATATTTCCCAAATTATTCAAAATTTCATCACTGAAACATACGAATGAAAATACTTGGCATCATGAAAGAAGCATCAAGGAAAGACAAACCTGGCAGAAGCTTGTGTCCATGAACAGAAATCATCAACCCACACCTTACTATAGACATAATAAACTTCGTGGTGGTCCAGAATATGCTTCATTTCCAATAGACAACGAACAACGGTCCGTTTACCTCTGAGCAGAAGCTGAGAGACGTCAAAACAACAAGCTTCTGCCAGTGCAAATGAACGGTAGAGAGGAAAGGCAAGAGAGCGCCTGTAAGAAGGGATGAATGTCGCTATTAATTCTTGAGACGAAAATGTGTTCGGATTAAGAACAGCCACGGGTGAGTAGGGCAATTCGGGGTTAGGAGGATCGAGAGCGGAGAATGCCGGTGTAAGACTACATATCGTCCAAGCACTCTCGGGAGTTGGATCATGCTGGCTAGTCCTCGACTCGTAAGCATAAGAGAAGAGTAGAGTGACGAGGGTTAGATAAAGAAAGTGAGTTTGGATTGGTGTTGTCAGGTCTAGAGTTATTTGATGTAAGGCGTGAGTAAGCATATTGAAGATTCCTGTAGTTACACTCTTTACGGGGCAGGCGCAACATCGCCAGAGTTTCTTGCTCCGTGTATATGACTTCTTCTGTAGAAATTTCAGGGTGTTTCCACCTGAGAAGATCCTGGATGTGTTCATCATCTGCATAGTCTGCCCTGATATGGATATTCGTGTTTTCCCGATTTAAAAGATGTTGAATAGCACATACATATAGTATTCTGGGTCCCACTTATCATTCTCGTGCTGTGTCCGTCGCCGTCTCCTTTCAGAAAGGGAAAGTTTTTCTGTGTCATCACCCAATTCATTGACTTCATTTTCCGTGTGCATGACATGCACGAAATACCCATGATATGAATTCAGGAATCCATAAAACTTTTGCAAGGATGTCTCCAGCAAAGGGGTGTCTGTAGGTAGATTCTGAGGTAGCTGCCAATCATTTTCTGCCGCTGGGACCCCTAGGTTAATTTGGTATCTTATGAATAAGCCCGTGAACCATACCCTGTAGAATCTCGTTTTTCTCCAAGGACAAGTTGTCAATCCCGGAAACCAACTCACTCTCTTCTGTATCTTGAGATGAGACCACTTCGATGGTCGGCCCCGTATTAGTCTTTCGCGGGGCCAAAAGTTTCGTCAATAGGTCCAAATCCTTAAAAGCTTGACCCTTATTCTCTTTCGTGAGAAATATTGTCAAATACCCTGAACTCGGGTCATACTTCGCCGTGGACATGTCGTCTTCTACAAGGGCATGGGAAAAGTTCAATCGTAGGAAGTAAGGGTTAACGTGAAGAGAGACTAGCGTTTCATCGACATGTATCTCGACATCGGCGGCCTACTTTGTTTTTCTTAGATTTTCATGCGATCGATACCAGCTCCTTATAACTTACACGAACGGAGGGACAGTAGACCGAGACGATGACGGACTCGGCCGTCTGAGAGCATTCGAACCGAGGAGTTATCATGAATGTCAACCGGAATTGGGAGGAGCCGGGTAGCAGGTACGGATCTTCAGTATTGAACGTTCCGCGCTCGACGTTGTCAACTTGGCAGTTACAAGGTTAATATCAGAGTGGTGGTGCAACTGCAATAAGATACAATGTGAGCTTGATGGACTCTTAATTGTAAAAAGTAACTGTGTATCTGGATGAATGAAGCCTCAAATTTGAGCGCGAGCGAGAGATTGTTAGCAGCACAGAGAGATAGTAAATGTAGATCAGACAAATGTCAAACTGATCATTCAGTGGTCACGTTGCGATAGAACCCCGAGCATCATTAATTCATCGAAGGCTGCCATCTAAAGCCGTCCAGTGTCTTATAAAAGCTGTAATTGTGTTCCCAACTCAACAGAAATTATTCCATGGATCCTCAGGTATGACTCCGATAGCCACCTCAGGTCAGGACTCACTTCGTCTTTAGAAACTTCCTACGTATCCGACTTACCAGACTGTCGAACAACTGATTGTTCATGAAAAAAAGGGAAACTGTGTCCCAGTTTATGTCGAGCTCTCCGCCGATCTGATCACACCATGTATGGCTTACCTACGGTTAGCCGAGAACTCAAAGTATAGCTTTCTCCTCGAATCTGTTGTAGGAGGAGAGAATGTCTCCCGATATAGTTTCATTGGCGCTGGTGAGATGGCATCATTCGGTCGCTGAGTGCCGTGTTGACCAGGCTACTCCCTTAGATCCTCTGAAAGTCATCAAAACAGGACCCAACGAAGAGATCAGTGGTGACCCGACGATCGCTTTGCAGAAAGAACTTGCTCTACATCAATACATCAGGATACCCGAAGTACCAACATTTTCTGGGGGTGCCATAGGTTATGTTGCCTATGATTGCATACAGCACTTTGAGCCCAAGACCAAGGCCGAGCTCCGGGATCCGCTGGGGGTCCCTGAAGCCGTCTTCATGCTTGTTGATACCCTCCTTATTTACGACCACATCTTCCAAACCCTCAAAGTCGTTTCACACGTATTCAGTCCAATGGATTCCCCTCAAGAGAACCTCAGCTTCATTTATCAAACTGCTGTGGCTAAAGTTCGCCGGCTAGCGAGAATCCTCTTGACATCATCTACACCAGAGCCTTATCAGCCTCCTATCACTCTCGGAAATGAGGGTGTTTCTAATGTTGGAAAGGTTGGGTACGAGGGCTTCGTGACGAAGCTCAAGCAGCACATTGTCGCCGGTGATATCATCCAAGCTGTTCCTTCACAACGACTGGCACGCAAAACAGATCTTCACCCGTTCAATGCCTATCGTCACCTTCGTCAACTTAATCCTTCACCATACATGTTCTTCCTGGACTTTGGCGAGTTCCAACTTGTTGGTGCGAGTCCAGAAACCCTATGTAAGGTGGAGAAGAATGTCGTCTTCAACCATGCTATTGCTGGAACGACGAAACGAGGCAAGACCCCAGAAGGTGTGTCACGATGGTATCGTATCGAGATAGTTCAGATCTTACCTCCGATCCATAGAGGATGAGAAGCTCGGTGCTATCCTTCTGGCCTCGGAGAAGGATAGAGCGGAGCATATCATGCTTGTCGACCTTGCACGGAATGACGTAAACCGTGTCTGCCAACCGAAAACAGTCAAAGTAGACCATCTCATGCGATTAGAGAAGTTCAGCCATGTCATTCACATCACATCACAAGTTTCTGGTGTCCTGCGCGAGGGAAAGAACAGGTAAACTCCAACATGAGGATGTGTTGCAGAGAAGTCAAGCTGATTATCTGTTTAATTTAGATTTGATGCCTTCAGATCTATCTTCCCTGCTGGAACAGTCTCTGGAGCCCCTAAAATCAAGGCCATCGAAATCGTTGCTTCTTTGGAGCAAGAGAAGCGTGGAGTCTACGCAGGAGCTGTCGGTCGCTTCGACTTCGCAGATGACTCGATGGATACTTGTATCGCCATCCGAACCATGGTATTCAAGGATGGTACTGCTTACCTACAAGCCGGTGGAGGTATTGTCTTCGATAGTGTCGAAGAAGATGAGTACATCGAGACCATAAATAAACTCGGCGGTAACGTTCGCGCACTCCAACAAGCTGAAGGTATGGTCGATCAATTTGATTTGACGTCTATTGATCTCTTCTTTACAGAACATTGGTATGAACTCCAGCAAGGCCAACCCCGCGACCAGGCATGATACACATAGTTGGACAACTGATGTAAACTTGATACCTGTAGATTTATTGTGCTAATTGCAGTTCTACCTTTCGACTGATAGTATCCTTCTCAATCAATTGGAACTTAATAACATGTGGTGCAAAGTATCAGACTACAAATTGAAGCGTAAATAGGTCCGTGTGGAACATTCAGAAAATGACAATGGATATAGATGAAGCAACGGGGATACAGTGATACATATTTACATTTAAAGTGGATTAATTGTCTTGTGAACCCTCAGTCTTTTTGACATCAAAATGCGCTACTCTGTCCAAGCCACTTTCAGCAGCACGAACAGCAGAGGTAAGATCAAGGTGGAAGAAAGGTGTATGGCTTGACATCAAGGGTTCCCAAACGTTATCAATGCTTTGGCCCCCTTCTCGTATGTTTGTTTTGGTGTCACCACTCTCAAGGTCACTGGTTGCACGAATGGAAATGTCATCTGGCGACCTTCCATCCCGATAAGGGACAACAGCAGCAATCTCACGGGGAGCCTTGGAATGTGATGTGCCATAACCAAATCCTCCAGCCACAAGTGCTCGACGTATCCAAGGTGATAGAATAGTTGCAAAGTGAAACTGTTTGAAACTGTCAAATTCTCGTTTCGCTTAATTGATAAATTATGGCTTGCCTCGACTGGGTAATCAGTCCAGCGTTCTATCTCGGTGCGAGCATCGATCAGAGCCTGAACGGCTGTGGTATCAATATGAGACCTGGAATTCAACACACAATCTGTCAAGCCCGCTGTGGAAGTGAAAATTTTGGCTCACTCACACAGTAGAGAAGTCAAGGACAATGGCATGTAAATTCGGCTTTTTTTCATTCAATGCTTGGAGAAGAACAGAGCTATTCCGAGGACCGGCATCATTCCAAGGACGGTCACGAAGTGAAACGGCACTGATGTCCTTTCCACGGCGCATGTTCTCCTTCACATAATCTACGAGTGTAGAATTGACGATCGAACAATTGGGATACAGGTAGCTTTCCTCAAATCTGTAAACCAGAACCCCAGGGGCAGGCGGTATCACCTTCACAGTCGAATTATCGATGCCACTCTTGTTAAAGGGGATGTAGATCTCCCTGGTCCTTTGGTTTGACCCCAACTCAGGCTCAAGGAAAACTCTGCCAAGGAATGAGCCACGGGGATGAGCAACACGAATCAAAAGCAGGGCAAGTGAAGCGGCAATTGAGGTATAGATGCCATTCTCAATCGATGAGAATATCGTGACGAAAACGGCGGCAAGCCAGATAATGAACTCGAGTGGCGAAACACGCCAGTACCTATAAACTTGTTCGGGAGATGCAACTAAGTCGGCAACAGCATGAATAATGACAGCGGAGAGACTAGCATTCGGGATCCAATAGAAGGCATCCGTGAGACCGTAGAGAGCCACGATGACGACAATTGCGGTGATGATGCCAGCCAGTGGCGTACGGACACCCGATTTAGATTTCAATGCGGACCGAGAGAAGGAACCAGTGGATGGATAAGCACCAAAACACGATCCAATAGTGTTTGCTACGCCGATGGCAATAAGCTCTTGGTTGGGATTGATTTTATAGCCATTTAAACGACCGAAGGCTATCCCGGTTCAGATCAATTAATACTACGCGACATTGACGAAATAGGATACTTACATTTAGAAATAGCGATGTGCTCCAAAAACAAGATGATAGTCGCGACCGGTAGCTCGGGTGCCATCGTGGAGACGAGTTCGCTGTCAATGAAAGGCCTACCAATATGTTTCAGCCCCGCGGGAACGTCCTTAAGGATTCTGATAGGGAAATTTCCCATCGAGTCTCTTCGTCGGCGGCAATAAAGCCAGGAAGCGATGGTTAACACTAGAATCACGAATGCATTCCTGAGAACACCGATGAAAAAGAACAGACGGGCTAATCATCTCGTCAGCATTTGAATGCAGATTTCGTACATTGGTTTACGCACCTTGGCGAGGCCATCGTTTTGCACCCCAGAGACAAATGTACCTAACAAAGTATAACACGAAAAGACCTGTGAGACCCCATGCAGCGTCCAACGTAGTATGAGGCAAGCCCTTGAGCGTATCGATGATGACCTGATACGTTGCAGCTCGAGTACTGAGAAGCACTGTTCGAGCACAATCAATGATATTGGATAGATAGGTCACTTACTCAAACCCCGAAATGCCCATGAGCCCAGGAACCTGGCCTGCAGCTATGTTGATTGCGGATCCTGTCATAAACCCACTGACAGCAGGCAACGGAATGAACTCTATGAGCCATCCAAGGCGCAACAAGCCAATTGCCAAAACAATGAAACCTGTGATCAAGGCTACTGCAGATGCAATAACCGGACCTGCCCACTGATTTGGATGTGAGTGCTGTACATGCTTGATGATACTCGCAACAGTGAGTGACATGACGGCAACAGGCCCGATGGTAACATCCTTGGAGGTGGCAAAGAACTGACAAGATTGATGAGCTCTCGGCTCCGAGTGGAGAGATACAATCATACACAGTAGAAAAACACGCCGACGAAAGACGAGTAAAGGCCATATTCAGGAGGCAAGGTAGCAATCTGTGCCAGGGATTGTGAGGCATTGGCTGTGAGATTTAAAATGCGGATGATGCTGTACCTGAGCATAGGACATTCCTTGTGGAACGACGACAATGCCGACGGTCAAGCCCGCAATGAGGTCCCCGGTAAGCCACCCAACATCTGAGAAAAATTCAGTCAGTGAATCCGCCGATGAGCACGTAAGTAAACAGCTTGAAATACGAACTGTATCGATGAATCCAAGTCAAAATAGGGAATAGGCCCAGAAAATAACTCTTAATCTGTCATGTGTCTGGTTTCAGCGAAAGAGGTTTCGTAGACTTTCATGAATCTCGACGCACAGCAGGGAAAGGATTTGTCCAGAAGCGTGATAGACAGTCTTTGGAAGATATCGTGTCAATATCATTTTCTGGATAGTTGACAATCTTTTTGCTGGAAGACTTGAGAATAGCGGGAACCATGGTGGATGGGAAACGAAATATTTTGGGCAGGCGAGTTTTCTATGTCAGTGGACCGTAAACCCGAAAAGGTAGTTCCACTAAGACCTCACTCTTGTCTGCAACAAGTGCCTGAAGTGATCTGATCTAGGTAGAACAGATTTCGCAATTCGAGTCGTGATCTGTAGAAAGTCATCAAAAGTTAATATCCCAATGTTGTGCGATATCAAGGGAGTATGGCGCAATCATGGCGGTCAGGTTACCAAAAGTGGCAACCAGTGGCAGCAAGTTTACAAAAAATAGTATCTGAGCAGTCACTGAGCCTGGCTACGAGAGGCTAGGCGCTTGAATGTAATCTTGGACTGAGAAAAATCCTTAAGGCAGCAGAAAATGTACTACTGGGCTAGCGGAGGTCAATGACATCATTGTTGGCACTTGACCTCCAAGTCCGTAGATATGGTACCGAAAAATGGCTCAAGCGGTTTCACTTCCGAATAATCGATGATGATATTTACTGTTCTTATTGTCTATGTACACTGATTACGCCACGTGAAACGCAAGTGAGCAAAATGCAGTCAAATGTTTGCAAAGATGATGTGCATGGACCCAATGAATTTGTTCCAGTGTCTTGGACTTCTGACCAACGTTCGCATTCCACTGTTTTCCAATCAGAATACTACCCAACCCTACTTCCGAGCGTGGTGGTGGTTCTCGACCTTTGGAGTTATCAATCTCCGGCGGCGCCGTAGGCAGAAAGGGGGAAACGTAAGGATGGATTACCAATTATATCTTCTATGGTCATGAACACTGCGTGAAACTCAGTGGCACAAGCCGTGGTGGCTAGAACCAACTATGTCAACATGGACGCATCATCAACTATCGAGTAATTTGCCTGCAATCAGTCACAAATTAACTTGGGAATCACACTCTGTATCCGGAGTCCATTCAACTGATTTTTATCAATGCCCGTGCCAAGCTTGGATATGCACCAGAAATCTTGAATTATATCGAAGCGCTGTATGAACATGATTTCGATATGTCGCATCAGGTCATGTCCAGAAACATTAAAATGGTTTAGGTAATATGCGTTCGTATTAGTTCGAAGCATTTCTATCTATTCTGAGTATTGACATCCCATTCAGGATAGTGAACTCACAATCAAGTTATGCTTCGTGATTGAATTTAGATCGCCTTTGTCGCTTTTTATGATTTTCCAACGACGCCTCTAATTGCATTGTACCGATGGCAATGCCTTCCTTTCCAGCGATGCTCAGGACTCCAGAAATGAGCTCCGCTGTCCTTGGATTTTCGTCATTGGCCGGTATAGGGTACATTACAAGCCGTGGGTCGACATTCGAGTCTATGACACCAATGGTCGGGACATGCTCAGTAGCACACTCCCGAATGGCGCTCAGATTGTTTGTAGGATTAAGTATAATGGCTAGATCGGGGATTGCTTTGATCTTTTTGATGTCGGGACCGAAGAAATGCTGCCGATTTGTCAAAGTTCCCGGTACCCAACGATCAGTGACAGCATAACCTTGCTTCCCAAGGCGTTGGGCAGCTTTTTGCACTACAGGCTGGAGTTCTGGACGCGATCCAATGAAAAGGATTTGGCCCCGTCGCCGGGCTACTTCCCGTACGACGTTGACAGCACGACGGAGGAGGGGGAGGGTTTGATCCAGGTCGATGATGGTGATGCCTGCGCGAGTGCCATAGGCGTAAGGCATGAAGTTGGGGTTCATCCGCGTTGATGCATGACCGAAATGCGCGCCGGCGGCTAGAAGTGCTGAGATGGTTGCTTCCGCTCGAGGCTTGTGCAAAGAATCTCGTGGCTTGAACGAAGTATTTGGAATTTGGTCGGAGCCATACTGAGAAAATTGGTTTACTAGAAAATGCTGATGAGTCTTAGATCGACTGGACGTGAAGTATCAAGTCACCCACTTAGCAGTCCGAGTTGTTTCCTCCGTGTGGTGAATTCATCCCAATCTGCGGGTGTGGTGAGCCGATGCAATTCTTCGGAGTCTGCTCCAAGAGTCACTGAGCGAGCTTGGATTATACAATGAGGTTGTGAGAAAACGCTCTGCGAGCACCGGCCAGCACCAGCAACTAACCATGAACGGATGTGCTGGGAGTGCATGAGGAATGCGTTGGTGGCTGTGCAAAATTCAAGTGTTTTGCTTACCTCACCCATCGATTTTTTTTCACGTCTACCTTCGCCTCTAACTCCCTTTACTCGACCACCAAAAATTAGAATGGCAACGGCAGAAGACATTTTTGAAGGTGCTATAGGTATCGATCTCGGTACTACTTACTCGTGAGTTGTGCTACGATACGATCCGGTCATCAGTCCTCCCATGTTGATTGTCGAACAGCTGTGTGGGTGTTTGGCAGAATGACCGTGTTGAGATCATTGCCAACGACCGTAAATCCGTTTTCCTATTGGTCATCGTCATTTTTTTCATCGTACTTTTTACAGAGGGAAACCGTACTACGCCATCATACGTCGCTTTCCACGGCGATGAACGCCTGATCGGTGATGCCGCCAAGAATCAGGCCGCCATGAACCCTAAAAACACCGTCTTTGACGCCAAGCGCCTCATCGGCCGTCGTTATGAGTGAGTTTTGTGCTCCAGTCTGTTACATGTGCTTGATGGTGATTTTTTAGCGATCCTGACGTGAAGAAGGTTTGTAGTTCGGTCTATTTAGTCACATAAGTAGCCTGAGCACCTGATGCAGGATATCTCTCATTGGTCATTTGAGGTTGTCGAGAAGGATGGCTCCCCCATGATCAAAGTCAATCATGGAAAAGTGGACAAAATACTTTCTCCTCAAGAAATTTCGTCCATGGTCCTCACCAAAATGAAGGGAATTTCCGAGGCTAAACTCGGCAAGACTGTCAATAAGGCTGTCATCACGTGCGTAAAATCTGTCTTCATTGTCAAGGATAGTTGATCACCTGGCAAAGACCAGTGTTCCTGCTTACTTCAACGACTCGCAACGCCTTGCTACCAAGGACGCCGGTGCCATTGCTGGTCTTGATGTTCTTCGTATCATCAATGAGCCTACTGCTGCTGCTATCGCCTATGGCCTTGATCGCCAGTCCAAGACGGAAAAGAATGTCCTCATCTTTGATCTCGGAGGAGGAACTTTCGATGTTTCGCTCTTGAATATCAATGGTGGTGTCTTTGCCGTCAAGGCAACTGCTGGTGATACCCATCTCGGCGGTGAGGATTTCGACAATGCTCTCCTTGAACACTTCAAGAACGAGTTCAAGAGGAAAACCAAGCTTGACATCACAGACGATGCTCGTGCTCTCAGACGTCTGAAGTCTGCTTGCGAGCGTGCAAAGAGGACCCTCTCTAGTGTTACGCAAACTACTGTAGAGGTTGACTCCTTGTATCAGGTAGGCCTACAATACCCTTTCCCCCAAAGCTTCAGAACTTGATTTATTGTCTAGGGAGAAGATTTTTCTGCCAACATCACCCGTGCTCGCTTCGAAGAGATTAATGCTGCTTCGTTTAAATCCACTCTTGAACCTGTCGAGAAAGTCCTGAAGGATGCCAAGATGCCCCGTGACAAGGTTGACGATATCGTCCTTGTTGGTGGCTCTACTCGGATTCCCAAGGTTCAGTTGCTCGTTTCTGACTATTTTGGTGGCCGCACCCTCAACAAGTCTATTAATCCTGACGAAGCTGTCGCTTACGGCGCTTCCGTTCAGGCTGCCGTCCTCACTGGTCAAACCTCTGATCAAACCAAGGACCTCGTTCTCCTTGATGTTGCTCCCCTATCCCTCGGTGTTGCCATGCATGGGGATGTCTTTGGTGTTGTTGTTCCCCGGAATACCCCTATTCCCACCAACAAGTCTCGTGTCTTCACCACTGTCGAGGATAACCAGACAACCGTTACCTTCCCTGTGTATGAGGGTGAGCGTACGCAGTGCCGTGACAACCGTCTTCTTGGCGAGTTTGAACTCACTGGCATCCCTCCCATGCCCCGTGGCCAGGCTGAGCTTGTGACCACTTTTGAAGTCGATGCCAACGGTCTCTTGAAGGTCACCGCTCAGGATCGCACTTCCGGCCGCAAAGCCTCTATCAGTGAGTGGGCATCTTTGTTTGAAAGGATGAATCATGACCCATTATCTTAGATATTACTAACTCTGTTGGTCGTCTTTCGTCTGCCGAAATTGAGCAGATGATCAAGGACGCTGAACAGTTCAAGGCTGCTGACAAGGAATTCACCTCTCGTCATGAAGCCAAGTCTGATCTCGAGGCTTATATCCACCAGGTCGAAAGCACTATTACGTCTCCCGATTCTGGCATGAAACTTAAGCGCGGAGCCAAGGGTCAGGTTGAAGCTGAGCTTGCACGTGCCCTTGAGAAGCTGGAGATGGAAGATTCGACGGCGGATGATCTCAACAAGGCTCGTCTCAATGTTAAACGTGCCTTCCAAAAAGCTACCTCTGGTACTCAACGAAGTTAATTATTGACAATCACTACTGTACCGCCTTGCATCTCTCTACCTTGTATATGCAGTCCACCTATCCCTTCCTTTGTTGTTGTCTCCTTTTTCTTTCTTACCCTTTGTTATATCATGGTTTCCATTTTTTGCCAGGGAAGTCTTGACTGTAGGTTATTGATTTTGATGTCCTACAGAGGATGTAGATGGCTAGAATGATACCATTTCATGATAATCCATGCTCTTTCGTATTTTGTGTTCATCATAGTTCCAACGAAGGTTAGTATATAAAAGTACAAACACATGTGAAGATGGATGAAAATGCATCAGTCTCAGTAATTTAGGATTGTCTTCACAACACTTTTCAAGAGGTAACGGCCTTATTCACCCGAAGTGCAATATCAAGAATCCAGAGTTCTTCGTCAGAACCGTTACAGAGCGCCTTGTCAGCTTCCGCAAATATTAGTGCACATGCTGATTTTTGTTTGCTATTCAGTAGGGAATTGAGAACCACTAAGTCATGAATCTATGATTAGATATTGAGCGGGGATTGTGACGAGATTGGGAGCAGGAATTTACCTGGGAGAGTAGCTGCGTTGCAGCATAACCCTCTCGGACGATCATTTTAACGCTCTTTTGTATAGTTGAGAAGTCTGTTTTTCTGGCATTGCCGTCTACGTCCATTGCCCCGTCCTCAACATCAATACCCAGCACTATGGCGAAATCATTGATTACTTTATCAGGTATCACGCCTGCAATTTCCTGGATGTCGGATGAGAGAATGGGTGCTGGTGGGTTAGATGCCGAAGCAAGTCGGGAGGCCGATTGAAGGTAAGTGATTGCACGTCTAAGGTCACCATTGGAAACGTTGATGAGAGTCTGGAGGACTGATTTTGCCACATCCACTTGTTCTTCCTCTGCAATATAAACTAAACGTGACATTGCTGCTTCAGAATTGAGAGGTGTGAAGCGGAATTTTGAGCAACGGGAAGCAAGAGGTTCAATAATCCTGATCAAACGATTGTAGTACGTGCCAAGGCAGGAGATGTCAAAATGCTTGCCTGGTAACATAATTGCATACGAGACAGAAACGTGTTATTCGAGCGTAGCTTTCCATGATTCGTCGGAGAGCACCTTGAGCATCTTGTGTCATGGAATCCGCTTCATCTAAAATGATGATCTTGAAAGGAGGACATGGGTATGTTTTGCCGTCGGAAGCGATGGTTTGTGCTCGAGGAGTTTGGCGAGCAAAATTCTTGATTTTCTCGCGGACGATGGCAATACCTCGTTCATCTGAGGCATTGAGCTCAAGCACTCTATTCTTGAAGTTATCTGGTCTTGGATGATTGGAAATAAGTGCGAGACAGCTGCATGCAATGATATTAGAACATACCCGAAGAGCTGGCGCGCCAAAGCTAAGATTGTTGAGGTCTTTCCTGTTCCTGGAGGTCCATAGAAAAGCATATGAGAAAGCTAGTTATGTTAAGGGTTTTGAACATGAATTCCAGGAGCCGACTTACATTTGTTGATGTCAAACTCTTCTGTAACACTGCGATAGTATGTTCTTGGGCAGATACATCATCGATCGTTTTCGGTCGACTAGAGATGTCAGTCGAATCTCTGCCAGAATTCATGATATTACTCACTACTTTTCAATCCACGGTTGCAGCGTAGGACCCACAGTGGATTTTACAGTTTTTGATTTTGAGCTGAAAAAATTGGTGGCCATTTGAGGGAAGAAGTGTGACAGACGCGCCAGTAATGGCTGTTACGATCGCGTCGATGCGCACGTGGCACTTTTGTCTCCTGCACAGCTGTGTTATTAACATGAATGAAGGCGCTTTCAAAGGTTTGTCTGATTCCGTCCTTCGAGTTTTTTTTACTTGATTCAGAGGCGTTAGTGACATTGCAAAGTCCCGAGAGTATGATATATCCGTATCTTCGCAAAACCCCTTACTCAAACCGCGTTTCTTCTCTGCTAGAGAAACCTGTAATTGCGGAGCTGAGGAATGGCAAGGTTGTTTTCAAACAAAAGCCCATATCGCTGGAGCAGCTGTCGGAAACGCTGCAAGGTGTGACTTGAGCCTTGGCAGTATCCGGATATCTGATACCGCGCTCTAGAAATCGTCAGATTTCGGGAGATGATTGAACAGCAAAGTCGAGACCATGATCAAACTTTACAAACTTTTCCTGAAGAGCACTTGCCGCTGATAGCCAAACTCGGACACGAGAGGTGACTAATATTATGGAGATAACTGCAAACTGATGTGGACGAGTCCCTTTAGCGATAAAACTCTCGCGGCTTTGGGGAAACACATACATGTTATAATGCCACCTCAGGAAGATACCGAAATGGATTCTGCTCAATCGGTTCTTCCACTTCAAGCAATAGAACAGGCTATCAGATTGGTTCTTTCGCGCAATAACTATGGCCTTGATTCATTGACCGGCTTGAAGGTGCCAGCGGCTATGTGCGTGTGGCGGTGGGAGGTTCAGCCAAACCACAGAGATTGGTTACCTAAGAGTGCACGAGAGAAGCTTGAGGCGCGGTCATTGGAGCGTATACAGGTAGATGAACGTTCAGAACTGTGTGCTATCCCTGATGCCTTTCCTAGGCAAAAGAACAGCTTAGACACGGTTTTGAGGCTCTCAGTCAAGCGGAGAGAGATGACATCCTTGATCCCAAAGGCACGAATCGGGCTAGCAAAGATCTGTCGAACAAAACGGAGGCCCTCTCACTGATCAATATGACTGATCAAGAGAAAACCTTTTCACCCATCAACACAGTACAAGTGCAAGACGATGAAAGCGTCGAGAATGCCAGGGAAATTATCGGATCTAGCCGCCTTAAAAGGCCTCAGGATCCAGAAAAACTGGCCAAGGTGAGACCTTGATCGTTGTCCTTTTCTTTAGCAGAATGATCAAGTCCACTCTTTCTCCAGGAGAGGGAAAGGTTAGAAAAGAGGGCAGCCAAAGTGGAGAAGGAAAAGAAAGCAAAGGATGCTCAGAATAAATCACGAACACTGATGGCTAAGTTCTTCTCCAAGCCCCAGGGGCCTCCTGCTCCTAGTCCCAATGGGAGGGAAATGAGCACCAGGTCATCTGCTCTTAGCGACTATGAGAGGATATTCAAGTCGTTTTCCCTTAAGAAAGGTTGCATTTTGGCTCCAGCTAACTATTTCAAAAATTCGAGGAGGCAGAAAGGGAAAGAAGTGGCGGTCCTCAACAGTTCAGGAGTCATTTATCTTGACTCCAATGATGAAGAAGAGGGATTCGGTGATGTTATAGAGAAAGATTCGAGATCCGGTTCAGTCGACGTAAGTTCTATGACAGCGCAAGGTATACTTGTCTTCATAATTTCCAGGGACATCGCTGACCCTTCTTGCTCAGAACGACTAAGTAATATCTTGACTTCCTTACCCTCACCCCTTGATCGTTCAAGACTTCCAAGACCTAGACGGAAGGGTTCTGGTTCTGGCTTCAGAATATACAATCCATGCTCTATTCAGGACGTCATGACAAGACTCTCTGAGGCAGAGATTGTGGGAGACGACAATGAAGTTCGGACACTTCTCAATCAGTTACAAGACCGTGAACTTTTCCCTGCAAAAATCTTGATGTATCATGAAGATGCCCGACCCGGGTATTTTGGGACATGGACTCGGAGTTCGAAGATCATAGGGCCTCGACGGCCATTCGGCAAGGATGTTGTGGAATTCGATTATAATTATGACAGTGGGGAAGATTGGGAAGAAGAGCCGATGGGAGATGTAGATGATGTCCTGCAAGATGATGGAGAGGACGTCGACTCAGAGGAAGCCGACTCGGATCTAGATAGCTGGCTAGTAGACGATGACGAAGAACCTGAAATATATCAAACTGTCCGGGATGCATCACCGCCTGGGTTTCCTGATTTTTCGGATATGCCTCCACCTCCACCGAAGCGCAAAACTGTAGAGCCGGATAAAAAGGTTAAAAAACGCAAGGTCGTGGTCCCACTGATACCATTCTCAAAAGGACCATGCTGGGAAACAAGAATTGGCGAGTGCGAGTACGAACCTTTCAATTCATATCGGATACAATTATTCAATGGTGAGCTTATTAATGTCTGCACTGCTTTTATTGTTGTAATCTTGCTGCAGACACAACCTTTCCTATCGATCCGTTCACATTTGTATCAACATGCGTCGAGGAATATAGAGCAAGCCTCAAAAACCCTACAATCACGTCTGCTCCCTATGCAGCTGCTTCCAACGTGTCAGATGTTCCTGGACAAGATACTTCTACTACCAATGCCAATGGCGTGCCTATGCCTGATACTTTGATGACTGCTAGCAAGAGGTCTGCCCCAGTTCTGAAGAGCTCCTTCCCGGATGCACACCTTCCTTACCTCTTCAGCAAAATATCCGAGCTTCAAAGTGACCAGCTTTGTACTGCTAGTAGAGACCATATATCAAGAGCTCAGAGCTCACAAAGTGACTAAGGTTGCGATCGAAGCGAAAATAAGGGAGGTTAGCGAGAAGTGTAGAGAGAAGAAGATCTGGGTCGTAAAGCCCGCGCTCAGGGTATGCGGTTCTGGTTGCTAAACAACACGTGTTGTGCTGAGTTTCGACCAGGCGCAGTTCACGGAACTCTAGACTCTCTTTGATTAGTATACGAAAGGGTTATCCTTTGTGTCCATCCTCACGGTTGTTTAGTGTACCATATTTCACTATGTTTCGGAGCTGGAATCGTTGTGTCAACTTAAGAACATACCATTGTTTTCCGGTTTGTGCATTTGTGGCAGAAAACATTGAATTGTTTCTGGCATAGCCTTAGGTTCTGCCTCCTGAATACCCAAACGATCTTATCCTCTCGAAAAGATTAATTGACCCGTCTCGTGAGGATCACATGACTATCGCGCTTCATGTCCCAGTTAGGACCAGTAACCTAACATCCCCTTCACGAGAGATGTCCATTGATGCCCAAGAAGCCATGTAGGTAATGCGCCTACTACTTGAATCAGCATAGGACACTCATGCCATTCAGAGAGGCTATCCGTAAAATGCGACCCATCATAGATCCTAAAGACGACTATATGAATATAGTTGATGCCGAGCAGAAACTCGCCGCTTCGGAAACTAAAAGAAAAAAAGAACTTGAAGAAGCGCATGCAAATCTCAAAGGTAGCCTTGACTACATATTGTTAAAAGTTGTCGATCACCAGATTACCGTGATTAGCATTATCCAAAGTGCTCGAAGCGGCTCGTATCTCGTCTACTCGCCCAGAATCTGTCCCATCATTAGAGGCACATGCTTCCACCCTTAACAAATTTGACAGCAGGAAGTTCTCTCTCATAAAAGCCATCGGTGAAATAGAAAGCGAGATCGGAAGTAAAGAAGCTGAATTGGCAGCTCTCAAAGAGGGGGTGAGGAAGCTTGAGGAATATGACCCTGCAACGGAACATGAGAAGGAACTAGATGGCTCTATGTAAGTAGATCTACTGCACTGTCTTCCTTACTAAAATGTTTGCCTCAGATTGCGGCTTGCGATATTTAAGTCGTTAGGATTTGAGCCTGTGGCCGACAAATATGGGCGAATAACCAAGATGTTGATTCGTGAGTCCCTCTCATTTCCCGTAAATTTCGTTCTCGCAAATCAGTTCTTTGCACAGGATCTCAGTCTGGGGATCTCCACGCTGTTGACATCAGATCACCAGAAGAACCTAGCTTTGACGATGTCCAGAGCCTGTGGAATATTGCTCGCTCGTGATACATCTTGTCATGGCTGTAAAATATGCTTTCATGTACTTTTCTATCTCTACATCCATCCATACAGTAGTATCCTTGGAGTTATATCTGATGAAACCCAAATGCAAGTGCATATGCAACATTCCAGAAGCAAACATCTATTTGGAGCATATTACTTACAGGTTACTACTATTCATCCAAAGAAAGCTATATCCCTCAATACTTGATCAACGAGAATCAGAAAGCGACCTTGACCTGACATGTCAGCCATAACCCAAGACAGATACCCAAAAAAGAGCAATATCAGATGAGAAAGAGAGATACAGAAAAGAGAACATTAAATAAAAGTAGATAAAATGTATAACCCTGTTGCCTGGTCAAAAATGACCGATTTTTTTGACATATCCCCTGTAGCTGCGGTTCTAGCTTTGAGTGATTGGAGCGATCTACCGGTTTGGTTCAATAGAGCCAGATTTAAGGGTATCTCTTTCCAAAAAGATCGCAAGCTTCTAGCTTCTCCATTGCAGATAATCTGGAAGTAAGCTCCTCACGGAAGGCCTCTCTTCTCCTTTCTTTCTCCTCCGCTCCTATCGCATTCTTCGGCAGAGTAGCCTGGATAGGGTATAGATAAGGGTAGATTGATTGAAGCCTCAGTTCGCGTATGTGCGCGAATTCTGTGATCCAGTCAATCAGCTGTCCAAAAACATTGACACCAAGATCATCATCGAGACGGAGAGTGAGCATGCTGATGAGTGGTACAAGCTGTTTTTTCTCTTCTGCTTCCAGACTTTTTTCAAACGGTGATTCACCAACTTCGTATACTACGACGAGGCCAAATACATCCAAACTCTGTAGTCGCTGTATGACAGAAGCCAATGCCCTCCGCGCCCGCGGGAGGTTGAATGGATGGGCCTCAGTGACTGTTATGGCAAAATGAGCTTCCTTGAGCATTGGTGCAACCTCGGTCGGGTAAGAGAGAAAAACACTAAGTACTTCGCTAGGCGCAGTAATTGAGATCAGATGCCTGAACGCAAAGTTCACTGCCTTTGGCGCTTCAGTTGGCAAAGGGGCAAAATCCCGGATATCAAGGACTGACATCCGTAAGTGGCGTTTGGAAAACTTCGCAAGGTCGCCCAGGGTACAGGAACTACTACTCATTGTGAGTTGAACCAATGATGGGATATGAAGATTAGAAAGGAGTGGACCCCAGGAAACTTGGTCATCTGAATCGGTCGTGAATGATAGATACCGGAGTTTTGAGAGGAAATTAAGGCACGTGACAGTCCATGGAAGGAGTGGTGGAACGATGAGGACCAGTGAACGAATGTCGAGTATCACGATAGAGGATTCATGACGGATCGTGGGCGCTTTCTCCTTCTGTTTCCTGTGGGCAAGCTGTGCGATCTTGTTCATATGAACCTTGGCGGCAATCTTGTACTCGTTGATCACAGGAGCATTTGGGAGCACGGTAAGATTGTTGTTCAGGTTGCCTCCAACCATCTTGAACAGTTGTTCCGACTCTAGAATACGCACCATAGTGGCAACGCGAAAGGCTGTAGAAAACAAAGTTTGTAATGCCTTTGGTAAACCCTTGTTTGTTGGCGATCTAGCTTCGGTAGCCAGAAGTGCGGTCCGTTGTTCTTCTTCAATGCAGGTCTCGGGGTCGAATCGAAACTGGAGAGTGATCATATCCACTGAAACAAGCCTCATCAAAATGAGAGTGAGGTTACTTATGTTCTCCATCAAGTTCCATTTTGGAAAAACAAAGACAACAGAGATGTGGCCGGTTTTGATGAAGAAGGTGGTAATGCGGAGGAGGGATAGTAAATCATAATCTTCCTCCCTGGTAATGTCAATGACACCAGTAGGAGAGACGTCGACGCCTCTGCGACTATAATAAATGCCCAGCGACACACGTTGGATGCGTTCCGAGATGCGAGCTAGGCAGAGCAGCTCCCAGGGTTTGAGGAGATTGAAGATATCATAGAGGATGTTGCTGGGCAAGCGAGCGAAAGCACCGTCGTCGGAACTGGATGATACACTCATACTGGTCGAAGGTTAAAAGACAATGATGGCCAACATGCGAGAGAAAAAAAATACAAGGACCTTAAGACGGCTATGGCCGTGCTGTACTCGCGGAAGACCGGTCATGGCAAACCCAGCAGAATTCCCAGGGTGTGTTGCTTCAACGTGGGAGCCACACGCCGACCAAAATGTGAAATAATATTCAAAATCCAATCTCCGATTGGAGGCGAAGAATATGATCACCTTTTTCATGAACATTCATCATCCAAGCCAATGAACAGGAACTGGCCCGGGCCCTGGCAGTCAATCATGTATTTTTATTGGACAATCGAAGGTGATTATAGGTATCGAAAAACAGCTCGGCAACACCCTACTTTATTGGCATGAAATCTCCTTAATATTTCTCTGTCAGAACTGAGGTACGATCGCACGGTTAGCGCTTTGTTTCTCCGAAAGCAAACCAATAAAAACATACTGAGTGTCGTCAGTGAAGTCCAACCAGTGAACGGATGGCTGAAATAAACTTTTACGACGAATCATTCATGCAATATTCAAACAACTCACCTTCGTCTACCCTCTCCAGTGCTTGCATCATACTGTTCCCAGACATAACCTGTCCGTTCATACTCCTATGTTGTTTAATCAGTGACTGTTTGAACTCAATCGGACAATCCAACTGACCTTGAAAACATTAGTCACTATGTTTTTACGCAGTTCATCGTAGATTCTCTTCGCCCTCTGTTGGTAGGGACCCTCCCGTGCGGCATAAGTCTAATGGAAGGGAGTGATGTATCGATTATTTATTATCAGTATCGATGACCTACATTGTGCAGAGCGCGCAGGGCGAGATAGTTCATCTGAACCCAAATTGGTCCTCTCCAGTAATTCTCGCCCTGTTCAAAATCGGGATGTGATTTAGATAGACTGCGCAAACCATATGGGGACCAAAGGTGGTCAGGATCATGAAGAATATCAAGGATAGCAGACAAATGAGGTGAGTCAACGGGAAGAAGCTCCAGTAGTAATGGAAAGAGCGAAAGATAGCCTCTGTGACAGACATGGTACGATTCCTCTGTGAGCAGCCAGCAATTAAAACACGAGAGAAACAGAGATCATCATTTCTTACCATCTTCATCAACGTCGGCATCGCAATACATTTGCTCTTCCTCATCCCAGTGCAAGTCTGGAAAGAAGACTGAATAAATTCGAAAGGATGACAGGGGTGTGCGTCCCACCTTCAATATTATTTATGATAGCTTTTTCAATCTCTGCAAATGTTATGGCGTCCTCTGTATCTCCAATGAACTCCGCGATCCCCTTCATAGTCCTGGTGAAAAATCCCATCCAAGAAATCAAGTCCAGATGTAACTCGCCCGCGTGGGGAGGGCCTCGAGGATAATCATCCATACCGCTCGTCAAAACATGCTGCTCGGACCTTCCACGCCACCGATAACCCTCGGTACGTGAATAGGCCTTCCTACCGTACTGCTTGATTTGACCACGTTGAGTGCGCCTGAACCAATCGTAGTGTCTCTTCAAGGGCACATAAATAGACCTCAGGAAAGAAAGGGCAAGATCCGGATTATTCAGGTATTGGCTCTCACCGCCCGCATTCGGGGCATCGGTGAAGAAAGGGGCTTGTATTGGACTCGTTCCAAAGTCCATTCCCAACTCCCGGTCAGAAGGTTCTTTCTTCGAAGAAACCTCCTTCAAACGCTCGATAAAAGCAGTGACAGCCATGGCGAGCGTGGGAGGATTCGCATAGTTTGGTACTTGAGTCAGGAACTCTTGGGGGACCTTGCTTCGTGCTTCTTCTCCTAAGATTTGTTCGCGAGCAACCCAGCCATCGTCGTCAATTAGGTCGATCCAGGATTTCAATATTTCAAGGCTTCCCAGTCAAATATTAAGCCCACGACCTAGTCAGGATATATTAAAGGTCACCTGAAGTCGTTATCCCACTGTCCGATATGGAGAAGATGAAATCCTTCATCCCTGCCAGGATATTATGATCTAGAATGGTGATCAGGAGCCAGCACGCACCAATAGAAACCCCTGGGAAAGAAACTCCTACTTGGTGTGGCAGTTAACAAAGCCTTTGGAGGAGTCAACCGTGCACCTTTTCCTTCATCCTCATCTTCGACCGTAATGTCATCATCCTCATCCCATTCATAAGAAAATTTCTTATTGACAACAGAGTTGCCATAAAAAAAACCAACACCTCCAAGAAGATTAGAAGTGATGGCTTTAGAGAAATCTTGTAATTTTTGTTTGTCCTGGACTGGGAAATCCAAAGGATATGGGAAGATTTGGTTGAAACGTTTGTCATATGCTTCAACGAGTGAAGGGATTCCTTGATCAAGTAATGCAGCTGAAATTCTCTGAGTATATCCCATCAATAACTTCTCCAAACGTACAATTCAATTCCTGTTTCGCACTTGTACTTTCATAGAAGACATCGAATTGGAAGGGACCGTCAAAGGACTTCTGGAACGCAAAGAGATTGCTACCAGTGTAGATGTCATCCGGCAATTGAAGAATCCACGATGGATGCGGAAGTCCGACTTCGGGTTCTCGGTAAGGTTCAATCGCCTCTCGAGCACGATCAATAATCTCTTTAAAAATATGCTCTTTATGCGGGCATGTTGATACAGACCAGGATATTCATTCATGATTCATACCTTTAGCTTGCCAAACCTCTTCCGCCCCCAATCGACGTCCGACAAAGTGCGTCTTTCCAATCCTATCCTCGAAATCGCCTGAATGACGACCTGTTGTGACAGCTTGGTTTCCAGGTCCTGACAATGTGTGTCAACATCATCTAAGAAAGTGGCTTCTGCGTGAATCACCATCTACGATACTAAGTGTGAAGTCTTCCAGGTCAGGAGTGTTTCCCTTAAGCTTTATGGGCCCCTCGACACCCTGGAGCGGACGTCAGTAATCAACCGAAAGCATTGAAAGTAAATGTACATTTTCATCTTCCTCTGTTTCCATTTCAAGGACCCCTATTCCTTCAAGACCAAAATAGAAGATAGTCGAAATTTGGGATAGTTTTTCTAAAATATCCATGAAGGATGTTCATGCCGGAAGAAAAGACTATACCAGAATCAATCGGTTCGCCCTTTATTCGAACAGCCCAGCTTCCACCATGGTCCCCACCAGCAAGGTTGAGGAATTCTGTCGTTATTTTGGCATTATTAAGGGTATCTTTGATTACTTGCACTCCTCCTCGCCGTGCGTCATACTCAGTCCAGGTGTATGTATCAAGTTTGTCGCTCTGTTCACAAACATGACGTGTATCTGATCATTGTAGCACATCAAAAGTCGTGTCCACGAAAGGGAAGCTCAGGTACCAACGTTGAAGAGAGGCGTAGTCATGTGTGCCAAACCACATCAAACCGGTCATGAGCGATTGCGGTAAACGAGGCCGCAAGCCAAAGTAGAGGTTGGGTCGGTAGGGACCCCAAGTAAGAGTGTCATTAACAGCGAATGCAGATGCAACAGATACGAACAACAGAAACACCCTAAGGTGCATTGTAATTAGTATTGCTGAGCTGGGATGTCAGACGTGGCGGGATAATGTCATCACGTGACATCGTCAACGGATCATTTGAGCGCTATAATTTGTCAGCACACTGATAATTGTCGAACCGAATTAGATTATGCGGGACTTGAGGCAGATACTGACTCGGCTCAGTGATGCTGTGTGACAAAAAAAGACAGATTCGTGGAGGAAGAAGGACAGTGACTTGGAAAGGCAACTGAGCAAGCGTCGCATTGTTGACGTCTGTTGTGCAGTCACACTTGCCGCCTGTGCGTGTCTAGCTTTCTGATTCTCGTCCACTACCACCAGCCACTTTCCACTTCACAATGAGATCCAAATTCAAGGATGAGCATCCCTTTGGTGAGCCTTGCATATGTTCGTCGTTCATCTCACTCATCTATCGCACGTTCACAGAGAAGCGCAAGGCTGAAGCAGAGCGTATCAGACAGAAGTACCCCGATCGTATCCCTGTTGGTGTCTTTGATGTCGGTATCGCATAGGTTTACTCAACAGCAGAGTCATTCAACAGGTCATCTGTGAAAAGGCGGACAGAACAGACATCCCCACCATCGACAAGAAGAAGTACCTGGTGCCCTCTGTGTGTTATCTCCATTCATGGAGCTTGGAATCGACTTCTGACAGGGGTTTTCAAGGATCTTACTGTTGGCCAATTCGTTTATGTCATTCGGAAGCGTATCAAGCTTGCACCTGAGAAGGCCATTTTCATTTTTGTAGACGAAGTTCTGCCGCCGACAGCGGCCCTAATGAGTGCTATATACGAAGAACACAAGTTAGTGTGGTCGCCCTTCCCTCCCGCTCCTTCGATTAAATCTGTGATTAGGGATGAAGATAACTTCCTTTATGTCAGCTACTCAGGAGAGAACACCTTTGGCCAGGCTGGCTGGATCGAGCTTCCATGAAACTCGTTGCACTGTTGAGCGATATTTGACTACAGACGGCATGACGGTCATCTCTGGCGCGGTACGAATTATAAGTGTCAGCCTCGGTACAGCTTTCGGTGGTGTTTTCTGTCCCATGACTCTTCTTCCTCTTCCGTCGTATATCCGTGTCCTTAATCTTGATCTCAATGGCCTTCTGTATCTTATTTCTCTTTCTTGATCGAGAGCCTCTTTTCACTTGTATGTATAATATGCCCTCTCTTTCCCTATGAACCTGATCTTTGCTATTCAAAAATCTGATGTCGTGCATGACAAAGTGTGTATCTGAAAATCATTTGTGTGACTGGTAGAGGATCTACTCGGCACTCGACCATGAGCTCAGATAATGCTTCTGATAGTGAACCCGAGGTATAAGAACCTCACCTCAGTAGTTGATGTAGACACGAGATTAAGGGGCAACTAAGGGGCTTGTACAAGAACTTCCCGAGTACTATAGAAGACAATGCAGGAAACGCAGCGCGCATGCCGTAGGAGCCTCGGTACGTACTTCGGTATTGTATCACCAGTGTTCACAGGTATGGTACACTTTATAGCATCAAGCAATGTTCATAGATACAATATCTCGACACTTTAACAATAGATAACTGTTTCAAGTTGCTTTTGTGCTGGACCAATTTTAATTATAGCATTCAAACCTGAGTTCCATCTCAACTTTCGGGATAGCTCGCAACATCCGACTGAGTGAATTTCTGTTTGTTGAGTTCGAAACCGAGACAATTTACTCCCGAGTTACATCTCCCTTTCCTTATCATCTGTCATTTGATGAAGCTGCCACTCGGGAATAAAAAGCTGCCACCCGGGAATAAAAAGCATAAGTTAAGACTCCCAAATGCTAATGGCTCACTGCTATGATGGCAGATGGCTCACTCTCTAGGATAATAGATTTCCAATCCGTTTTACTGAGTCTCGACGGCTTCTCTTGCCTCCTCCCTGCAGCATACTTTATCGCTTTGGGTGAGCTTCCATGTGGAGAGCGAAAGATGACAGGAGTATTAACAGGCAGTCTACAGTAAGTTCCATCATATCCTCGTTCACAATGATCAGGAAGAAGGAATGGCACTCATCCATGATTTTCAGATGATGGACCATCCTACAAGGATAGTCAAAAAGCCTCAATTGATTTGGCAATGCTGTCGACATGTTTTGCGAGCAGTCACCTAGTTTTGGGTTGTTATTAGCATTGAACAGCAGTGCAGCAGTGATGGAATGGTAGCATTACACAGCGCCGACATTGTCACTCACTTTGTTATCAGGACACAGCTGTCTCCTATAAGTAACGGGCGTTTGAATTGTAACCGAGCGGCCCGGAACACGAGAGCGGTACATCAGAACTCTCAAAGGGAACAGGTGACCAAGAGGTTGAGGAGAAATCGTACACATTCAACCAGTGCTTGGTGCAAGTGTACTTTACAAGTAGTCATCCAGAACCTCCTATCCAAGTTTCTTTCAGCTGGCTTCAGAGAGTCAAGTGATATATCTCTCATTGCGACGATCGTAGAATTATCATCCTTGTCACCAGCGGGGCCGCTAGGAGCAAGGTCTGATGCGATTACTCCGAAAGAAATAGCTGAGCTGCACTGAAATTGTCCATCAAATTTTTCAAACCTTGCCAGAAAAGCTAGAGAAACATCCGAGGCATTGAATAAACAACAAAAGTCAAACCATGTAGTATCAAACTCTGGTACGACATTTCGTGTCTATTGCTTCCATCAGAAATTCGCCGCCCCTGAAAATTATCATGAGATGATACCTTGGGAGGACGATTGAACATCACGAAAAATAGCTTGAAAGAGAACTCACGAACTTTTGCCTATATTTGCGTCTCAATCTACCGCGGCTCCATTTCCAGTGAAAAGACCGAATTTGAAACTACCGATATCTTGCTGATGTCAACATGATAAAGTCACCAAAAATTCATGGCATTCTGGAAAGGTGGAGAAAGGAATTGTGTCGATTGTGTCGATCATGAAGCTGACCAGACATTGCTAAGCCCTTTGACAAGATCTGTTGCTCATCACCATGAAACATGAAGAAATGCAACATGCAGAGTGATGAAGAACCAGCGGAGATATAAAAACGGCCAGTGAAAGGCAGAGAATCCGCGCATTCTCAAAGTTGCAGTATGTTTTTCAGTAACCTAAGACATTTGATGGAAGATACTGTCAGAACCCAGAAAAGAATCTGACCTTAATCACAGCTACAATGTATATCAATATCCCTACACATAGCTGGACTTTGCTAACTTCTGTGCGAGGTTTCCCTCTTCAGTCACCACTATCACATCTTTTTAACCATCAGACATATCCAGCATCGTGTCATCGAAGTAAATGAGAACTCAGATACTGTAGTTAAATGAACTAGAGAATTCAGCCTCACAATTGATAACTGAATATGCCACAAGACCAAGGAGGTATAGCTCTGTGATGAGCTCAGTTAATGCTTCGGAGAAGAGTGATGGCAAAGTGATGTAATTGACAATGTGAATTGACAGTATGAAGAAAATGACAATTACAATCAATTTTGGATGTTGTGTACATGAAGTATCAGTTGGCGAGATGACTGAGCTGTTGGAGCATGAGACTTGAACGCAGAATGTCACATGGTGACAGATGCGATTAGGTTGGACGTTCAAACCTCATCTTGACCCACTGGATGTTACTTTAAAATTCCAAATAAGAATATGTGAAGAATCAAAATAAAATCAATTCAGCAGCTCTGGAAAAAAATTCCACAGCTCTGAATTGTTTTTGCCCATCCTAAAAGTCTCACATCTATTTTCTCAATCATATTTTGTACGATCTGCCAACGACAAGCTATTCCTTCAATTTTTTAACTGACATCTTGTGCTTTCTCGGTTTTATGATGCATTCTTCGCTTGAATCTCACTGGCTATGAAGTGTGCATTCAACTACTACCATTCCTTTCATGGTCATTTCTTTTATGATCTTTGCTCTCTTGTATTACCAATTCACTCCACCAACACAGACAAAAAGTATCTGCGACATTTGGCTTGAGCACGGACAGAACTCTGCTCACTCAATCGAACTTCTACCTTTCACATCTAAGAAAACTCGAGTGCCTTCCAGATTCAATGATCTGCTCAACTATCAACATACAGCCTGATTATCCATCGCGAACTCCTCAAGTTGTTCTGGTTGCCTCAGGGCATATCCACCCAAAATTCCATGCAACGAACACAACCATGGCCTTATACAATGCAGAGAATATTTCTTCAGATTATTTGGACCAACAACATCCAGGCAGGAAAAAAGTGTCGAGGCATCAGCGACCACGTGTGTCCGAGGAGCATCCATGATAAATTCTTATCTATTCAAAGATTATCAAGTCGGAGAGTCATGACACATTTTGTGATAGACAACAGCCATAGCATGATGTGGTTTATGATGAATGGGAGAACAATATGGAAGTAGGCGAAAAGAAACTGCGAGCCACTCTTAATCCTCCTCATGCCACCACCGATCAACTCCTAATCCTTTCGTGGTCTCGGTAAAACGGTTGAGACCACTAGCAGATCCCACACCCCGGGACAGTGTGCAATCACGCATCTGCTGCCCTGAACTATTCCGGACGCGCCGGGCCACACCAGGGTCCAGCGGCCATGTAGGGTACTCAGAAGGTAACGGTCCCCCGCAGGCTAGGCAAAGATACCTCAAGGCTTGTAGTTCAGAGAGGAAAGATAGAGACATGATTGCAGAAATGAGAGTGGAACGCCCAGAAGCAGAACTTTGACATGGAAAAAAAAGAGAGAGAAAAAGTCAAAGATGATAAAAAAGAGACAGAGACAGAGACAGAGACGAGAACGGAGCCCTGACTGAGAGTAAACAAACTGCTCAAAGAAAAAGGTATCACCCACCTCTGGATTGATTTGATGGCATTGAATAGGAACACAACAACCGAGTGGTCGATGATGCGCCATAACATGGCTATGATGATGGTGGCGTAATGATGGTGGCGTTCCTGTTTGAGGCCGTCAGGCTATATGGCTAGGGAACAAACCATATCCTACTACTGTGCCACAGTGTACTTGCCTCTCAAGCCTGAACTGAGGTCTTATAGGCTGCAAATAACGTGAGTAAGAAATGTCAGAGCGAGAACAGACTTACATTGATGTCGACGGCTGATCATCATGAGGCGCGCATTGATGGCGACGCCTGGCCACTATTGCTCGTTGACAAGCAGTGACAAAGTCAATGAGGAGAGTATATCAGGGATGATGGTGGGAGAGACGAAGAACGGTAGGGCCACATCATGCAAGAGGTGAGGCTTTTATGGACCTCAGCACAGGCATATCCCACACCTGATTTTAGCACAGTGACCCTGCCGACATTGCCGTGTGCCTACTTGCGTCATTGAATCGTTATCTTATTATACTAAAACACTTGGCATGACAGGGACTCGTGGCAAGTACTACATTATATCTAGATACTGAGGCCACACATAGACCATTTGAATCCAATCGCACACCAAAGAAATCTGGATGTGCCTCCTCCACTTGACGTGTATCTGCTGCGGTGATACGGAATTTTATCTTCTTAATCTGGGGTGGGACATATCTGCTGAAACAAAGGTAAGAGCACTTGGCCTGGTTATATAAATAGAACTAGATATAATGTAGTACTTGCCACGAGTCCCTGTCATGCCAAGTGTTTTAGTATAATAAGATAACGATTCAATGACGCAAGTAGGCACTGGAAGGGCGGGTTGTGCAAAATCATGTTGCAACAAGCTGTGAGTATACGAAAATTCCCTTACAAAATATATGAGGGAGGATAAGCAGACACTCTTTCTATAGCACCTTCAACAAAGCTTTTATCAGATATCAGTCCAAGCAACATTGGCATGTTCTTTTTAAAAGGCTTCCTTGCGAGCCATAACTCTGAGTCACACACGTTAATGATATATCTTCTACAATAAAGATGTATAACAGGTTCTCACCGATTTTCTGCCACGTCAAAGGGTCAGTTTGTTACCTCTTGCGACTTCAATAATGTCAGCTCCAGGTTATCCCAATCAACGCTGTTGTAAAACTCCTCTTCTGCCCAGAGCTGATCATCGTATTCCCCTTCCTGGCTGCTCGGTATCACAGTTTGCGAAGATAACGTGACAGGCGTTTGGGGCTGGGTCTGGACATTGACCAGGAAGAGCTTCGGAGGGTTGGGAGTTGAGTTCTGGTTGCAAACATTCATGTCCATGTGTCTGTGGTGGCCTTTCTTCGTTAGGCATTCCTCTTACTCCAGCAGATGTAACAACGTAATCACACGATGCTAAAGGACCAGCAGAATTAAAGATGACCGTCAGCCTTCGGATTAGGGAAGGCTCCCTCTCGGATGAAGGGTCTCTGGAATCTGACTTTCCATCTGCCTCGCCTTCGGTCTTGCGCCGTTTTTGTCCCTTCTTTTCTTCCGTGTCTCCAATATATCGCCTTCGTCTGGTCCGAGAGAGCATTACTCTAGCGTTGATCTGATTCGACCACACGAGCCCGAGAGCAGCCTCCTTCTGATTCTCTCCATACACAGTGTGCGCGCGATTGAACCATCTGGCCTGTTCAGATACACAAGCAATCCGCTCTCGCTCTTATCAAAATCAACAGCATAATTATCGAATGCATCCAACACTTCATTTAAGACGATAACCCCGATCTGATAGCGATCAGCGATCCGATGAAGAAGTGTAGATGCTTGAGTCAATTTTTGCGAGCGTTCAACAAGGGATGCTGTAGATACTTTTTCAACGAGGTGAAAGAGCTCTGCAAGCGCATCAATGATGAGAAGTTTGACGGGTTTTCGCGAAGGTGTCCTCGCGATCGTTTCTATGAACGCAGGAACCTGATTCTCCAAGACATTCAGGAGGACATGCACAGTCGGCGCCGAAAGGGTATGCACATCCTCCAGTGATGCGTCTTGAAGGTTTCTTGCCTGTTTGATTTGCAGAAGTCTATGGGTTTGAAGTTTCGTTTTTGTCGTCAGATAACAGACTGATCCACCTAGTCCTCCTTGTATTTCTGGAAGTTGAGTATACAAAGAAGTTTGAAGAGCTAACTGCGTCTTCCCTGCAGCACTTGGATCATTCCAAGTCAGTGATATAGCTGGGGGAGGATATCCGAGCATAGACAACCGTACCTCTCCCCTACAATCTCCCATATCATCCCCGTTCGTAAACCACCACCCAGAGCAGCATCCAGAATCGCATCTCCCAATGTAAAGATCTTCTGATCATCTTCTGTCGTATGTTCCAGTGTGCGGAAAGTGAACTGGAGACTATTTTGGTTCTGACATATGTCCCGTATAAGTTGGTTGATTTCTGAGGACGAAACACGACATCGCTTTGCTAGGTCTTGTGGAGGTGTAAGAACAATATCAGCTACTGTGCTTATATGTCCTGGTAGATGTCAGAGCATGGGATAAAGATTTGTAGATTCAACAGCAGACCTTTGCGCAAAAGAGCCCTCTGAGCGTCCTTCAAACCCGGTAGAGAAGATAACATAATCTTATCCATTCCATCATTCCTATGTGACTTCACATTGCTCTCACAGAAGAGACGAGGAGAGGAGAGCCACTTACGACGCCAGTCCACTTAACCTCTCACAGCAGCAGACCAGTGAAGGTTGGTGGCGGTGCTATTTGATGTACCTTTTCATCTGACATCAAAGCTGAAGAACAAATTTTTGAAATAAACCCCCAAATACCCTCGACATCTTCAGCAGGAGAAGAAATAAAGTACATATAAATACATAAGACTAGGCCTTTGATAGCAGAGTACCAGAATATCAGGAGCGTCGGACCTGGTTATCAGACGTCCTCCCAAGCAATCCTCCAACCACATTTGTTACAGTATCAGAAAGCTGCCTTTGTTGCATTTGCATATGCTTGACATAGAACAGCCGAACATTTGTAGTGTTCCATATGCCTAAGGGTGACATTCCCCGAACATATATTTCTCCCCAAATCAACGATGTCAGCCATACGGTAGATGCTTCGGACCACTGATTTTGAGCGATTTGAAACCTGAACTCAATTAATCGAGAAATTGAGACGTACAATAAATTTCCGAGCCACGATTGGAGGTGCCGAAGGAAGAACATGCGTCAGATTTGTATTTGCAAGAAAATCAATGGCAAAATTCGTGGAGGCGGCTTTTCTGGAGGTCTGTATTTCCTGTATCTTTGGAAGAAGCTCTGACATGACCAAGCGTATACAATCCAGTGGTAAGCTGTAGTAAATCAGTAAAAATGTCGCTCTTCATTGATTTCAGACGTACCCTTGCAACCACGAGGTTACCTGGTGGTCGTCATGAGTGAAAATTGGGACAGAAGCGAATAAGGGCATACCCATTCCTCGGTTGGCACGAAGCCGTTTCGTCCAACAGAGGCCGCAGCAACGCCAACGTCCTCAGCTGAGAGCGAATGCCTCTCTTTCATTTTTCCCCTAGCCTTTTCCGACCTCGGGGACGTGCTGCTCTCCGCAACGTTGGTGTTATCACCGCCTACTGATGCCTCTACTTCTACGGTAGATCCATCTTCTTCCTCGACACCTCCTTCACTCAGAAGCCAAGCCTTCTCTACGTCACCCGAATCCCTGGGCTCCAGAGATCCTTCCGATCTTCGAGCCTGTTCCTCTTTGACTAGTCCTGCACGTTTGATTTCGTAAAGGCCCCGCAAAAGTGTGAATGTTTCGAGGTCCTCAAAGGATTTATGAGATGACAAGATAGCATATATCAGATTGGGATTCTCTGAAAAACTATGCAAGATGACAGAGTTGAAAATCTCCAACCTGATTTGCGATTGAGATCCCTGTGAAGCATTGAAAGGATAAAAGCTCACATAAAAAATAGGAGTCGAGGATGTCCCTCATCCGACAAGAGGAAGAGTGGGTTTGAGAAGGCAGTGAACAGCTGGATGAGTCGCGTTGAGGCTGTGACACTAAGTTTCTTGAAATATGGAGATGCATTCGATAAAACAATAACAAGCGCTGGATAAAGTGAGTTGAGGCTCCCGGATGTTGTCGCTATCATAGAGTAGACAGTCTGAATAACCTCATTGAGAATGATAATCTCTCCCACAAAAGTGCACCGACCTGTATTAAGAAATCTGTCATTGTTCCACCATTATTGTATTTAGCTGGGACCTGGCCCTTGATAGGACCAGACAACCGTGCACCGAACGACTTCTCAGTAGACAGTGTCTGGACGATGTACGACAAAGCCCTGCATAGACCATGTTGTTCTGAGGCACATTAATATTCCCTGAATCACACAGCGAAGAACTCACCGGGCTTATCCCTTGATTTCCATTCCATAGGTCAATAGATACGCAAGCAAGACCATGGACTTCTCTGACTCAAGAAGATGGAGTCTAAATTTCTGATAGAATGTAAGCCTCCAGATCTATGTTCGGGAGACTTGTCTACCTTGTTCAGATCAAGAAATCTTCCAGCAAAAAATGACTGTGACTCGTGAGTGTTTGTCTCGAGTCGCAATGACATAACTGACTCGTTTCATTGATATGAGGTATGGCCTTCCGTGAGCCAGGAAGGACATTGCTGATGGTAGCCATTTGCTGTTCAAAGATACCGATAATCCCATCAATGATAAAATCAAAGTCTTTCGTCCTGTGCTATCCAGAAAGTTAGATCAAGATAAGTGTGAGGGTATTGTAAACCTCACTAGTTTCATTAAGAAATAACGGAACGTATTCGTTTTGGCTGTTGGTGAAACAACTTGAGCATCTCCAGAACCCGTGGTGGCATCTCGGGCTGACCCGCTCTGGAAGTCAAGTAAAACACAGAGTATTTGCAGGCACATGCCCACAAGATTCGTCCTTGAATCCTCCCCTTTGAAGACGAGGTGGTTATAAGGTAGCTTTCCGGCCATGCTGCCAATGCCAGTCTCGCTGTTTGTGGCAGAATTCATGGCAACATTCAGAAGGGAACATAAGAGGGTAAGTACGCCGCGTCTCGAGGTCTTTTGAACAAGATGCAATGAGTAGGACGAGGGCTTCGTGAAAAGGCAACTAGGGGGAACATATATCTGGCGAGACAGAAGTACGAGTAACAAACGGAGAACTTCGATTCTGTTGCTATCATAGGTATGACTTGAACCTGGATCTACAGTTGAACCCACCCCCTTCTCCCTGTAGAGCCTATGAGATTTATCCATACAGCAGTGATTTGGTACGCACCAGATAACATGATGAATCTTATGATGATCAATTTGAAACTTCGTCGGAAGAGTAAATCCACAGCAAAAGAGAAGGTCAAAGATGCAATTGAATAAGCGATATCCCAAGGATGGAAGCCGTCTCTTCCCTTTTGATGGCTTGAGCCCGGGAGTTGTAGGCAGTGTTTGAGTTTCTCGGTCACTGTCTTCTGCATCCTCAATCACAAATTGTGAAATTTCTCGTTCCTCCACATTGGATCTCAACTCTTCATCGTCATCTACCTCGTCTCTTTTCCATAGCAACTCCATCTCAAAAGTGTTGGATTCACCTTCAACATCGAAGACGACAGGAAGTACTCGTTCCAGCACACGCAGACTAGTTTAACACCTCTTTTGTAGTATTGCGTTCCATTGAACTGGTTCCTGCTTTTATGAAGGACGAGGCTAGTGCGGTTACCGATGTTGTTGAGATGGAAGGGAACGTATGGTCAGAGACAAGGTTAAAGTAGACGAGAAGTGACGACTTGAATGAGCGTGATGACATTTTCTGGAGCATCTATTAGAGCGCGTCGGACTGTAGAGTTGATAGATATTTTGTTGATATTCGACAGAGGAAACATACTGTGGTGAGGTGATACAAGAGAGAATACGTCGGAAACCGAATCGAACAGGACGAAATACTTGATAAAAGTTGGATCAATTTCATGAACAGCATTAACGGGCTAAACAAGTCGTACCTGCTCCCAATAACTGTCTGTAGCGGAAATATTCTACATGTGCTCTGCCATCAGGCCCGTTGAAAGTTGCAAGGGAAGATTGCGCACCCGGACCGTTGCTAGCTTCGAGATTCCACCTGGCTGAGTAGGGAAAGCAAGTTTCGCTTCATCACCAAGGAAGGAACTGAACTTCTGGGGTATTCTAGAAAACATATGGGGCGCCAGAGGGGATTGCTTGTAGGATGAGAGTGGGTGCGTCCTGCCAATAATCAAACCTGTATGACCAATCAAGAAATTTTAAAAAGTACGGCACTGAAATGCGAAAGTGCAACTTTCTCGAGAACAACACTCTGCTCGGAGATTGTCATTAGATTTTATATATATACAGAGCCTTCAAAAAACATAGCACATCGATTTACAGAGGTTTTATATGAGACACAAATTCTTATAAATCGTAACACCGCATTACTAGATTCAATTCAGATACATGATAGCTCCCGCAATGATGAGATATAGGCTGCCCATGGCAGTAGTCTTCACAGCACCAGAAGCGGAATCAAGACTTGGTGGTCCTGTAGCCATAGCACCGACGCCTGTTAAAACGGGACTACCGGAATCCGATTCCTTTGAATAGCAATACTTCAATCAACAATTTGACCTGACATCCCTATAGTTTAAGACTTACAGTGGCTTCGTTCGCTCCAATCGCTTTCGCGGCCGCAACAAATGCATCATGTGTGTTGTTACCACTCGTTGGAGCGTTGATACTACCGACCATACCCACTCCGCAATGCTGAACCTTTGCTCATGTCGGATCACTCGCTCCTAGCATATATATATCACTTATCACTCACCTGCTTGCAATGGTACCAGATTGCTTGAGGCGGGAATGTATCATCAATGAAGAGCACTGGAACGGATTACTTACGATCAGTACTTGTAATGTTGAGCGTGAATGTTGCGCTCATGACAAGCGAAGAATCAAAACCAGCCGAGTTGTTACCCTCTGCCGTAAGGTAATTGCAAGGGCTTCCAAAAGATGATTGCGTCACTGAATGGGCGATTTGCTGAGTGCTATTTCCACGAATCAGCGACTTTGAAGGATACGACTAGATGAACGAACTTTGGAAAGTAGAAAGTGACAAGATCGCCAACTTGAGCGGTGATGTTCGCAGGATCAAAGATGGACTTGCCATCCGGGAAAACGTTGATCTATAAGAGTGATCAGCGATGTCAGGACCTGAAATTTCGATACCGACGTTGTGCTGTCCTGGCATATCAGGTGGCGCAGATGGGGCTGGTGCTGAAGTAGAAGTGCTACCCATGGCGGGAGGAGCGCCATACTGAGCGACAGTCAACTGCGCGAGGAATAGGCCCAACAAACTCTTGGAAATCATTTATTGAGGAGAGGACAGTAAGGAATGATTGTTGAATGACTATTGTGGTTCGATGTCGTTTTTAAGTCATGCTGTATTTTGTCTCTGTGAAAGTTTACCCAAAGGCGGGTATCTCTCTGTAAGCATATACTGCTAAGAATATGAAATCTTTCCCATATACATCAAGATGATGCCGCGTCCTTGGCATGTTTTCTGTAAAATGCAGCGTGACTACATCTGGACTACTTGCGATATATTAATAGTTGATGATTACATGATGACAGGTTTCGAGTAGCCGTTCAAAACTTCTTTTCATTTGGATCGGCGGACGTAGCCGCTTGGCTCGAAGCAATTTAGCAGACTTGCTGATCGACTACCTCAAGCTTGTAGACCTCCGTGATCGTTGAAGTGAGGCAAAAGAGTCGGCTGGATTTCCAATCTGGGAAGGCTGCAAACCATGTCTAATTGGGAAACTGTAGGTATGCAGTGGGGCACATGCGAGACTAATTAGCGACCAATTAGCATGACTCCGGTTTTCGATCGTAACGCCGACGTAACTGCTGATCCTGGAAGTGACATGTTTCCCCTGATTGTAGTTCGGGGATGACCAAGAACATTTCCTCATGACCATATTGGTAACCTTCGCGTAAAGAGACGGAACTAGCCAGTTGAATGCGATGCTTGGTCACCGAGTAGTGTCCAGTCAATCAGCCTATATCCCAAAGAACTCGAGGAATCGAGGTGGCCGTGAGAGAAAAACCTAACTTCTCGAGCATTGGAATTTCTACCCAAAACGGTAGCCATGGTTACGTAAGTTGATTAGATGTAATATGGAAAGGGGCAGGTGCCTAGTTGGTACAAGCTGGCCATTACAAATTAAGTAATGTGACGATTACTTTATTATTCCTTTTCTACAAGCATGCATAGACGTGGGGCAGGTCTTGCAGCATTTGACAGACAAGAGCAGTCCAAGCGCTCCTTTGCCCAACTATCGTCCACAATCTCCCAATCTCAAGTCGATCACCTCCATTCCCAGCTCACACAGTTCCGTACCGCTCTTGCTCGTTTCGCCTTGACCCACCGTGACTCCATCAAAAGCGATCCAACTTTCCGCCATGCATTCCAACAAATGTGTTACTCGATTGGCGTCGACCCATTGGCAGGCCCAGGAAAGGCGGGTGGTGGTCTGAGATGCTGGATATCGGTGATTGGCAGTACGAGCTCGGTGTTCAAATCGTTGATGTGTGTGTCAGCACGAGACATCACAATGGAGGTTTGATTGAAATGTCGGAGCTCGTACGAATGGTGTCTAAACTGCGTGGGGTCAATAGCGGGGAGATAACTGAGGATGATATCGTGCGCAGTATCAAGACACTCCAACCTTTAGGTGCTGGGTATCAAGTCGTGGAAATTGGGGGAAAGAAGATGGTCAGAAGTGTTGTGAAGGAGTTAGACGATGATCAGGCTACTATTCTCGCCATCGCGCAAGAAACCAATGGAAGAGTAGTCGAAAACATGCTTGTACAGAAGAAGGGCTGGACAACGGATCGTGCAAAAGCTGCTCTGGAGAACATGCTACTGAGAGACGGTCTCTGCTGGCTTGACGAACAGGACCAAGAATCCGGTCGAGCATATTGGGTTCTCTCTGCCATGCGGTGGGAAGTTTGAGTATTAATTACAAGTTAGTCTTCTACTAAGATACACCTTATTGTACTGATCATCTCGAAGTGCTGTCATTGGTCCTGCTGTGAATCCATGACACCCGAGTTCGAGCTGGGATCTGGAGCCCATTTTGTCCGACTTGGTGATCTTGGACTTCCTCCGTCTGAAGAGGATGTGAGTCAATCGAGGAAACAATAAAAATTAACGGCGCACCTGATAGAACATCCCCTTCGTCTGCAGTCATCATCCCCTCCACGGCAAAGTTAACACAGCGGACCTCTAGCGTTCTGATATTCACCATGACGAGTGTCCCACTCTTCGCAAAACTCGGCAAGAGCACAATCCGACTTCGAATCTTCTCACCACCTCGTGTCTGCTCGGTAATCAGTTTGGTACCGAATTCGGGCTGCGCTCCAACGACGTAGATATGCGGCGTCTCTTTTATAATGAATGGGTCAGCCGTGAAATATGGGTGACACCACAATGTGTCTGGTGCTGTTGGTGACATATGTCTCCATTTGAGGGTGCTTTCGAGGATGGAGAGGCGAGTGATGGGTGGTGAAGGGAGATACTTGAACATATCATTCAGAGGTTGTCCGGAATTTACTAGGATAGACCTCCTACACCCCTTTTTTCGAAGACCCAATGTTGATGTATGTAGGATTACTTTCCGAGTAAAAAGTCTCGAACTTGGTTGAAGCTTCACCAAAAATAGCTTTGGGGAATGGTTGCTGAGGCATAATGGCTCCAGATGGGTCTTCTGGTCCAGGTAGTATGTGGATAGGCATGACTCGAGCAATGTCGAGTAAATGCGCCGAAAGTTCGTAGATAGGGTTGATTTCGAAGGTCGTTGGGTCCAGTCCTCGCTTTTTCTGGGCAGATCTCGCATGAGGTCTGAGGCCTGAGATGAATTAAAAAAACGTACAGCTTTACGTTCCGCATACGAAGGCGTATCAATCCTATCCGCAAGAGCACTAGCTGTCACAGAATTTCCAGCAATTATCAGCCTCGAAATTCTAGCTGCACCAAGCTGGTCCTCCTCTCCACCCTCTTCTCCCGTCAAATACTCAGTCAACATCTGTAACTGTGCGTCCGTTGGTGTACTCGATCCCATCTCAAGTCCCGAAACAAAGCCCACCCACTCATCATCATCAGAGGTCACCGTTTCTGTGAGCAAAATTATGAATCAACCTCATAGATCGTCAACTCAATAAGAGCATGCGAACCGCACCATCCACATCTATGGCATCCTCATCCATGGAGTCCTCCTTCATGCTATCCTCTCTATAAGCTTGTGGTGCCATTCCCGGAAAACAGATGTCCACAACCTCAAAATCTCCCTCTGGGGTTTCCGCTCCAAGTGCACTTATTATTACACCTGTAACCAAATTCTTACCCTTCAAAGCATCTCCTACGAGTCGGATACGACCAGACTCGTCCTCAATCATGACACTATCGGTATCTGAATAAAACTTCTTGATTGGGGGCGGAGGCAGTATCGAATGCTATCCATCGCCAAAGAGGAAAATGGTGTTACCACTTGAAGAAAGCTGAAGCCTAGACTCAACGCACATCTCGGGCTATGTCTTCCATAACATTGGGTTTCATCGGCATTTCCATGTATATGGTACCAATAATGCAACATAGCTGCCCTTTCACTACTTCCAGGACTCTGGGCACCCGGGTAGGTTTCCCAGGGGCATTGTTCCATAAATCGAGTGCATTCTTCTCAAGGAACTGTCTTAATAGCCGCAAGCGTATGAAATATATGTTTGCATATTGATGCTTGTAAGATTTGTTGTTTTTGTCGATGATAAAAGAAGGCGCCGACTCGAGTGGAGGAAGAAGCAATGTTGATGCTCTTGTAGCCTGTAGAGGCTTGCTGAAAATGCAGATCTATCAAGATAGATGCTCCTAGTGAGATGTTCACTCACAGTTCCTGCACAGGTGCCATTGGTAAGGACAGCCAGGAATTGATGGCATGTGTTATTAGAAAATCGACGCGTACTTTGGCTGTGTTGACGCGTCTTACTAGTCCATCATAGCATTCCCTGGTGTGTTTTGCTATCGCCACAATATTGGACGACTCACCTTTCAAGATCGGACAAGTCTCACCGGGCGAGTGCCAGGGGAGACACTATCTGGACAATGTTTATTGATTGCGGATAGTTCCTATAATTACAGGGATGCTTAATGTTACAACGTTTAGCAAGGGCGCGCAAATGTTCCAGAGTGATCACTCTCTTCCGGCCTAATGCGAAGGCCATGCTTTGTCTTCTCACGGTCCCAACCAGTGGAGGCATCAGCTGTCGTGAGGAAGGTATGGAAGGACTGATCATCGCCTGTAAGGATGTCAATGATATCGAACTGTTCAAATCTGTTTTAAGTGTTCAAAAATGCGAATTCAGCTAAAACCCACAAGATTATCAATGAATCTTTGGACAAGCTGCAAATTCGCACACGTTTCAGCTCCATCCGATAACTAACCTAATTTCATCTGCTCACCAATTCGGTCATGTTTTCCTTGATTACCACCCGCAGTATTTCTATGTCCTCACACTCTGGAGGTAGGTTATAATTTGGCACCAACCTATTCACCCATGTTACCTGAGACTAGAAGGCGAGCAGGTACATACCACCCTCGTGACCTTAAAAGAGTTTGAATCCAACTTTGTTGCAAGCGAGGGTACTGATTCCTGAAGCTTTCTGAGAATTTGAAAGCAACAACTGGTAAACCAGGTTCATAGTCCTGTGACAAGATTACTATTTTCCTCAGGTAATGGCGATCTGAAAGTCACCTACCTCAACGGTAGGCGAATTGATCATCTTCTCATTGTCTAATCCATTGGGACGATGAATGTCACTCAGAACATCGAAATACCCACTCCTCTCTAGAGCTCGACTCAATAACCGAGCATTCTTCAAATCATTCAGTGCAAGTTGCTGGTAACCCTGATATCCGAGGTGCACAAGGTTGAAATACTGAGCTATGATTGGAGCAGCTGGGCGCGAGAAGGTCAGAGAAAATGTGAACTCGACAGAGCCTAGGTAATGCAGCTCAAAGACCAGGTCCTTAGGGAGGTGCTCCTTGTCGCGCCAAACAATCCATCCAACGCCAACATAGCTCAATCCAAACTTGTGCCCCCTATACATTTGTTAGGTATATGCATCAAAAAAAGACGGAGAGCGTACGATGTATTGATGGAAACTACCCGGGGGATTCTGAAGTCCCAAACGAGGTTAGGCTAGAAAAACTTGGGTCAGATGTGAAAATAGGCCATGAAAGCAACCATACGTGTGCAAATGGCGCGATAAATCCACCAGATGCAGCGTCAACTTCAAAATCCTGTTAAATTACTGTATTAAACAAAGTGTAAAATTTCCTACCATGAATAGGAATAGAATGACCTGTACGTCTCTCGTATTGATCTAAGAGGTGAGCTAGACCTTTGACATCTTCGTAGTGTCCAGTGTAAGTGCCTATAAACTGTTTTAGGATAAACGAGTAACAACACAGCAAACACGTACTCCCGAGAATCACATAAATGCCGATAGTGTTTTCGTCGACATAATCCATGGTCTTCATGATGTCAAGATGATATCGGCTTTGCTTAGAAACAGGGACAAGGCGACATTCCACGTCAAAATAGCGGGCAAATTTCTCCAAGGCAACTTGAGCATTGGAACTCATCACAATATTTGGACTGGAATCCCTTCAGATTCAACCAATGAAAAGAACTAAGAACTTACCCAGGCACATGAAGATTCTTTCCAGCCGCCTTTTGCTTATCTTGCCAGATTTTCTTCATAGCTAAGCCGCCGAGTTGAACAGCCTCAGATGATCCGGTTGTAGCGGTACCAACAGCCTGCTGAGCCAAAGGGGCATGCCACAGATCCGCAATCATAGACACACCTGGTAAGCTCCTGAGATGAGAACTTGTGATTAACTTCAAATCAACTTACAGCGGTTAAGCAGTAACTCTTGATCAACAACATGTTGCTCAGCGACTGTATGAAAACTAGATACGAGACTTACGAGTCGCCGGATATTCGTCAGCATCTGATAGACAGATGAGTAGGATAAACGGACATAAAGTCAAAACTGGAAGTCGACGCACCTACCAAATTCTTCGAGATGTTCTCCTTGACAAGTTTGTCTGCCATAGGGGGCATATATGTCTGGACAAAAGAGGCCAGATTCAAGATAGGAGAGCCATCTAAACTTGTATTACTAGAAGATACCATTAATTGACATTGAAGACTCGCCGAGACTAAGCTCGTCTTGAATAAGCCTGTATGCAGTGTCGGCATCGATACCCTGTCGGGGATGAAGTTTATTAAGCGTTTTGTGAAGTGACGAAGATACACATACGGCAGCTGGAATTCGAAAGTGTGGGATTGGGCTGGTGCTATAGCGTTCTCCGTACGAGACAATCTTCTTTGAATCACCTTTTGATCCCTGGACAGTATATGGCTCCTCCTAATGGATCCAGAATAATGGGCATCCGTACTGTTTGTAGCAAGAATTCACTCACGAATGATTGCTCGACGAGGGATTCCGTATTGACGTGCTACGATGACAGATTTCAAAATGCTGAAGCTCACAACAGGAACTGATAGTACGTACCCTAGCAAGAGACATGATGAAAATGAGAGGGGACGAAAGAGACTTTCAAGCGATATATAGATGTTCGTCATTTCGAGACAAATCGTCACTGATGTCATGATTAGCGGACGAAATAACTATTTGTCCCCAGTCAAGTTATAATTGGCCCAAAGAGGACATCAAGCTCCAAGAATAACCTGAGTCTGTTCTCGTATTACTAACCACTTCTATTATGATTTTGTACTCATTTACTTTCCAATGCCGTTTAAATTCTTTGAAAGACTGTTCGATGAAGAACTCATGATTGGAATGGATTTGGAAGACAACTTCTTAGTCGAAGCAGAAGGCGATGAAACTAGAAAGATGTTTTTGATTTTGGCACCACATTTTTGTTAAGACGGATTCCTCTAAATTTCACAAAAGTGTTCAGAATTAAATCAGTAGAGGCCTCTAATTTCAAATGGAATAAACCAAAAGTTTCAGCATATCCGCACAATACTTGAACATAAGAATTACATTGGGTAACTTTGTTGACATCGGAAGTTGCAACCAAATGTACACCACTCAGATCCGTCATTCTCACGCTGCGTTATGGGAGGACCCAATCTCGAGGTCTTCAAATTCTCTCTCTATCTTTTCGTACCTATCGCTGCTCTTGTTCATTTCGGTGACCCAGAATGGTATAGAAAGCATGTTGTACCTGTATGTCTCTCGACGTGGAAGTTATAGAGGTTGAAGTTGATTCTGGCTTGAAGTATAGGGATCGGTTATTCCCAGGTCTCGAGCGCACGTCTCAGGTATGTTCATCCTGAATATGTTGCCAGCTATCGAGCTCATTTTTGTGCTGCAGAATATTCCCAAAGAAGCTGTCGCTATCCGGGAGGAGCTTGCGAGGATAAAGGCAGAAAGGTTGGCACGAAGAGCAATGCAGGAATCAAAAGACCACAAACAGGATAACTTATAATTTCTAATGGTCTTGAAGGTGTGTGCCCTAGTTTTTGAGTATGTGAGTACAACCCACACTTAAGGAAAGCAGTAACTAGAATTTCTGATCTATTCGTTGTACTGTTTCATTGATCTACTCCTCATTGATGTCTCGCTTGGCCTTAAATATCTCGCCATCATCACACCTGACCTCCCAGTTGGTTCCTGGCACACACCGGGCATGCTCCACAATGCTTCGGAATTCCTCAGTGTCTGAAAGAGAAACTTTAAAGCCTCCACAGACTATGAACACGACGCAGCGCGTATCACCTGCTGATGGCGGTACCATTCTGTCAAAAAGGGCAGGATGATATACAGGGACCAGGGTTGTCGAACAAGCCAGTTCTACCAGCATTTTGTGATCATCTATGAACTGTCAACCAAGTTGTGTGGATCTCTTTGATCGTCACTCACCAGCAAATCTGATCAAACTCTCCATGCTCAATTCATCGGGAACAGTATATGAGCGAACACCTCCGGCTCTCTCGAGTGCCATTTTCAGGACGGCTGCAGACGGTTGTGATGCACCCAATGATCCTGAGGCGCGTGATGAAAAACCATTGAAATGGGCTACATCCACCTTGTATTCAGAGTTGTGCACGAGTTCAACTCCATGGGGAAGTGATTTTGCATTTTTGTTAAATCCACTTCCATTCATTGTGATGGATTGGTAGAAACAATCAGACCCGATGGTTTCCAACGTCACGATTGGTACTGAAAAGACAGGTGATGAATATTGAGCAAGTGACCTTAACTTGATCTTGCTTACCATCGTCCCAGCCAACCTCTTTGCACCCCACAATTACCCCTCCCAAGAGACCACCACCACCTACACTACAGAAGATCGTGTCAGGTTTTTTCTTGAGCTGGTCTCTAATCTCAACGATCATTGAGCTATGGCCTTCCCATAGTAGCTGGTCATCATACGCAGGTACTATGACACTGCGAAAGATTTCATCAGCGTGTTCCGTTGAGATACAGGTCCTTACGCGTTGACGTCTGTTGCTGCTGCTCGTTGAGCTGCTTCTGATGCTTCCGCGTAGAACTGACCAATCACGACGACTTCAGCCCTTTCTTGTTTCAGAAGAGCCAGTGTACCTTCTGCTACTCCTTTTGGAAGATAGACAGTACATTTAACTTCTAAAATGCGCGCTGCGCAAGCGGCGGCTAGTCCTGCATTACCGCCCGATGCAATCACACAGTGTAGGTTTTTCCCGTGACGCTGTTCTGCTCTCTGAATAAAATACGAAATTCCACGATACTTAAACGAATGTGACGGTTGAAGGTTCTACTAGACGAACTCAATTGAATTCCAGTCTCGTAGTCATCCCTCTTACCTCTAGCTTGAGGTAGACTGATGCGTTGACGTTATTCGAGAGCGTGACTGAGGAGATGAGAGGTGTTTCCCTCCAGAGCGCTCCTGACATACTCTGGTACTTGCAGCAGCAGCTCTTCGTTGCAATCAGAAGTCAATCAGAAGACGAGATAAATGCAATATCAGAGGCATGACTCATATACCCTTATGGGTCCTCTGATCTCCGGAGTCGTTGTATCTTTGTTATAATGTTACTACACCATTGTTCCACTTTAGGTGATTCTTTATTTCGACAGGCTAGCATACCACTATCTCTGGGTCACGATGGCACGCTTACAGTCCTACGTTGGCCATCACCGCCATCTTTGACAGGGACATGGGAGTGTCATAACAGTAATCCCGTTATCTCGTAGCTGCAAACATGCCTAGCCAGATAATCTATTTCTCCCAGAGCCATAGCACGGAAAATCCTCGGTAAGTTGCGGTCCGCTTCGGTTGTCCAAGTGACCCTTTAAAAAAGCTAATAAATACAGGAGAGGCATTTTATGGATAATCTCACTCTTTCGCCTCAAAACTCACAATGAAGTTTATTGATGGATTTTGGTTACTGAAAAATGGCGTTAAACCCTTCTATGGCCTTCAAGCCGTCCAAGTCACCGAAGATGATGGTGGCTACGATCTTCAGGTCTCAACAAGGCCTATCAGACACCGCGGCGATACACTTGGAGGTACATTATACATGTCCGAGGATCATTTTTCATTATTGATTGCTGTGTAGGTCCTGTTTTGAGTGTCCGGATACATTCTCCTACCAAGGACGTTATTGGCGTTAACATTGAGCATTTTGCTTCTTTGCGCCGTCACCCCGAAATCGAGCTTTTCCCTGATGATCCACCCATTCATGACGCTCGTCTATCGAAGGAGGGCTCTAATCTTGTTATCTCCAGTGGTGATCTCAAGGCTGAGATCACCGAGAACCCTTATTCAATCACATTCAAATCACCTGACCGTGTTCTCACTTCTGCGGGGCCTAAATATCAAGCTATTTTTGACGTCCCTTCGCATTGGACGAACCTCAGTGCGTCGAATAGCTCTTGTTTGACTCATGATGTTTCGTCCAATCCCCGACCGGAGCCTTTGCCTACTATTATTCGGTACATCAATTCTGAGTTGAACATCTCCCCTGGTGAGCTTATCTATGGATTTGGAGAGCAGTTTGGTACATTTGTGAAGAATGGTACGCCGATCGAGCGAGGTTTTTGGCGATGCCTCGGTGGTTAATTCCTGTCCACCTTCAGGCCAGTCTGTCAAGATCTGGAATCAAGATGGAGGAACTTCCAGTGATCAAGCATACAAATGTGTTCCGTTCTATATCACCAACAGAAACTACGGTGTCTTCATCAACCACCCTGGAGAGGTAGAAGTAGAAGTTGGCTCTGAGAAAGTCAGTCGTGTTGGCGTATCTGTCGCGGACAAGAGTCTGGAATACTTCATCATCTATGGAAAGACTCCCTTGGAGGTCTGCTGTCATGAATTTCGTCCTTTTTTCCTGCAGCCTGATTTTATCAATTAGATCCTTGACAAATATACCAGAATGACTGGACGACCTGCGTGGGTGTAAAAATCCCGACTTTGAATGCGTCGTACTCAATATCTCGTGCAGAATCCTTCCAAGTTGGTCCTACGGGCTTTGGCTCTCTACCTCCTTCTTGACTTCATATTCATCTGAGACTGTATCTGGATTCTTGGAGGGCATGAAACAGCGAGAGTGCCCCGTTCGTGTCTTCCATATTGATTGTTTCTGGATGAAACAATATGAATGGTGAATGGTCCATCTTACTGCTATTCAATTGGAGTCGTTGAAGGCCTCCTAGGTGCTCCTTCACGTTCGATCCTGATAATTTCCCGAATCCCAAAGCATACCTCGCTGAGATCAAGCAAAAATACAACGTCAAGATTTGCCTGTGGAGTGAGTTACAGCAACAATCTCTTCGCAACTGAATTCTGAATTTGGGGTAGTCAATCCGTATATATCACAGCTGTCGCCTATTTTCACTGAGGCTGTCAAAGGCGATTATTTGATCAAACGCAAGGATGGGTCACTTTGGCAGTTTGTGTCTTTGTTTGTTCTCAACCTTGCAGAAAGGCTCAATTTTGAATCAGATGGGATTTATGGCAACCAGGTCTAGCCGTTCTCGATGTGACTAATCCTCATGCAAGGAGATGGTATTCCGCTAAACTGTCTGCCCTTATTGATCTCGGTGTTGACGCTTTCAAGGTGAGCGACTGGAAAATCCAAGCGAGTTTCGGATTGGTTGATCAGGCGATATTCTAGACTGACTTTGCGGAGCGCATTCCTCATACAAATATCGTTTTCCACGACGGCTCAGATCCGTACAGACTTCATAATACCTACTCTGTAATTTACAATGACCTTGTGTTCAACCTTATTCGTGAAAGTTTCGGAGAGGGAGAGGCCGTTGTTTTTGCGCGTTCCTCGACTGTTGGTGGACAAAGGCATGCACAATTTTTTTATTTGATATTTTTCTATTGATTCGTTGAGCTGACGACGGTTCTTAGATTCCCTGTTCATTGGGGAGGTGACTGCGAGTCGACGTGGGAAGCAATGGCGGAAGCGATGCGCGGCTTGTTATCTCTTACTACTTCCGGCTTTGGATACGCTTCTCATGATATTGGTGGATTTGAAGTTTGTTATCTGAGCCTAACCAGGTCATATGCATATTAAACTCGTTCTTAGGGCCACCCACCACCCGAAATTTACCAGCGGTGGGTTGCGTTTGGGATATTTTCATCCCACTCTCGCCTACATGGCTCGTCCTCTTATCGTGTCCCGTGGAATTATGGTGAAGAGGCCGCGAAGAATATGTCCGTTTGGTTGGATGCGAAGCATCGCCTAATGCCTTACATCTATAACCTCGTTAGTTCTTCGCATTTCTGGATTTGAGGCTGCATCCGAGTGACACGCTACTCGTTTCTGACAGTCTATTCAAGCACACTTGAAAGGACACCCTATCCAACGAGCCATGTTCCTTGAATTTCCGGAGGATCGTACAGCTCAATATCTAGATCGACAGTATATGATCGGTACGTATATCACCCTTCAGTCGTTCATTTTGCTGTACAAATCCACATTTAGGTCCCTCTCTTCTCGTTGCACCTGTCTTTGTTCCTCTTGGTGAAGAACACGAGTTCTATCTACCTTGCGGTAAATGGACCAACTTCTGGAATCCAAGTCGTGTCGTTCGAGGTCCCACCTGGATCAAAGAACATGTGCCTATCAGTGAGATTCCTGTTTGGGTCCGTGAAGGGAGTGTTCTAGTTCTGGGTCCTGCTGGCATCGGTAAGCCAGATTATGATTATACCCAGAGTTTGGAGATACGGGTTTATGAGTTTGATGCTGCGGGAAAGGAGGCTATTGAGGTTGATGTTCCTGAAGGGAAGGGAGTTGAGGTTGCTGCGAAGATTAGGGTTGAAAAGGGGAGAAAAGTTGAGATTGTTAATGGAAAGGCTGAGGTTGTGAATCAGGTGTTCTTTGGGTGAGGATCAAAGCTATTCTATTTGGTGGATAGAGTCAGGAGTATCGATTGTTCAAAACACAAGAAAAATATAATGGCAACTGGATTCATCAATGGGCGTTGGAGATCCAATCAGATGGCATTGTACAGTATGTTCCCTGGACTTAATGAGGCTGAAACGGTCATAAGGTCAGGCACTCATATTAGGAGTCAAATGAGGTCGCTTATGTAGGACCTAAATTGTACTGTGCCGGTGGACTGGGGTTGGATCAGACTATGCAAAGTTGGCAGACATTGCACAGGCACTCAACAACAATGCAGCTGCGGGGACAACTCCATATCGTCGATTCTGCGGGTTAATAGTCAACGAACTGCGCATGGACTATAACTTGAGACAGCGTACTGAGCTCGGCAGTTTTGGGCAGTAGCCTGCTGCTTGACAGCTTGCTACGGCTGTTCGAGGACCCTCGCGCAGTTGAACCGACGCGGATCCATTCTGGGATTGTGCGGCCGCAGTCGGGTGCCACTGGGAAAAATGGGACCAAGTTCATTGACGACATTACTGCCGTGAACTGAATGGACTAAGAGGGGTAACGGATTTCATGGAACTGAGGTCAGATTGTGAATCGTGACTGAGTATGGCAAATTATGATTGGACAGGTCACAGCCAGCGCCGCACGGTGATCCGGAGGTAAATTGATGAGACTACGGGAAAGAGATCCAACCGGCCGATAGCTGACGGTAACTCGGATGCCGAGTGGCAGTGGCCGATATCACAGATGAGCCGGGATTTTGCAGTGATTTTGCGGTGCGTGCGAGCGAATAGGGCACCGGAGCGAGTCTGAGGCGCAGAGAGCAGAACCGGACGAGAATTACCACAGCGCAGCAAACACGTGACACACAGATCTTATCTCGTGCTGCGGAATAGAAATGCCAACTTGGTTCGCCTTGACTCTTACTTCGATGGACTCTGTTCCTGCGCACAGACCCTCCCGTAAGCTCAGAGACCACGAAATGCCTGCCAAAGACCTTCCACAACCCACTGACCTCGACAGTCGCCTCACTGCTCTTCGACGCAAGCAAGCTGGGTGCGCTTGTATTTCTTCTCTTTTCTCTACACCTAGGCGCTCAATAGGTTTTTGAATCTAGTGTTCTTCGTCTCAGAGAAAAGTCTGACCGCGAGCAGCGACCTCAGCTTTCCTCTCCCCCGGCCTCTCAGACTCTCGTTCAGTCTTCGGCTCGGAGTGACAAGTTGCCAAAACCTCCTGCACCCTCCGCCCGCGCCGCAGTCCCTCAGGCGCACCGGCGACATGCTTACCCTCAGGTCATTATATCTAGCCCTCCAGAAGAGGCCGACCACGAATCCTTTTCACGCCTCAAGATCACGACTTCGTCTGTTCCCCGTTCTTCATCTTCAAAACCCAAGCTTTTCAATCCTGATACCGACCCAATTCCCCTCCGCCGTACAGCAGAACCAGACAGCATGTCAGAGGCCGAAACTACAAATTTTCCCCGTGTACAGCCTGTCCGAAACAGTGCCACCAACGCTGCTCGTCAGCTATTTGATTACCGACGGGACGATCCCGTTCACTTCAAAACCCCTCAACGTACACAGGGTCCAACTTCTCCCTCTGCTGGTCGCCCAGAGAAGCATACTCCTACACCCAAGTCAAGTGGTGATTATGTCTCTGCAGGTTCCGCAAGCTCCTACTCTGCCTCCATTTCATCCAACTTCAGCCTTTCAACCGACGGATCTTCACAGTCTTCTGCTCTTTTCGATCGCCCAGGACGTGCAGCCACAGACGATTCGACAGCGTCTGCGTTTTCTCAGCAGTTGAAATTTATTTATCGTCATATCACCACGCTCGAGTCGAAAATTCAGCAGGAAGAGTCGGAAGACCAGGATGAAATGGATGCTCCTGTAGTTCTCAAAGGTCGGGAACTCTCCAGGGAAGATCTTGAAAAGGAGAAGTGGCTGAAGAAAGTGGAAGACCACAAAAGGTAAAAGCTCTACTCGATACAAGTCAACATCGTCTCACCATTCATCCAGTTTGGCAGAGGATATGTACAACTTTCTGCAGCTTTCCCTCGCACCATCTGTCCCTGCATCTCTCAAGAATGTCCCGACCAAATACAATATTGTCTTCCGCTTGTGGAATTACGGGTTTCACAAGCTTCTTGAGTCCCTTCGACGTGCTTCATTCTCATCTCGGCTTGCACTTGAACTCCTCCAAGAGTTCATTTACTATGCCTACAGTTTCTATATAAGCCTTGTGGAAGACCCACAACTAAATGTGTTCCGGAGTGGCTGGTTGGAGGCTTTGGGTGACCTCGCACGGTATCGCATGATCGTCGCTGCAATGCTAGATGGTGCTATGGGCAGTAGTGGTGGGCTCACCACTTCAGCCGTTCAAGCAGCCAATGATTTCAATCAATCCAACGGTCTTGAAGTTCCCATCGGAACTGCGAACGGAAATTCATCCGGAAAAAAGTCTATCAGTGACCTTGCCGGACGTCTCGGGAGTCTGACCCCCAGCGTAGGTGTTGCAGCTGCTCGATTACTCGAAGTAGAACCGGATAAGGAGAGGTGGCGAAGTATCGCGCGTGATTGGTACGCAACAAGTCTCTTTGAGCAACCAGGCACAGGGAAGCTTCATCACCATCTGGGACTTCTTCATCGTGAGGTGGATAACGAAGAAATTCGTAGCGTGTACCACTTCGTAAAAAGGTAAATTAGCATCGGTTGCAATATCTATCTATTGATGATAGCTCATTGCTTTTGCAGTATGACTACTCTTCATCCATTCATGACTTCTCGTGAATCAATACTGCCTTTATGGGCCAACTCGCTGCAGGCGAAGCGCATGTATTCTGATACCAAGGTCTCAGGCCTCTTTGTGCTTCTCCATGGAATGCTTTTCACGAATATACAGCTGGACGATTTCCAGCCAACGCTCGCTCGTTTTCTTGAGCGACTCACAATCGAGGGTGCGGAGGAAAGAGAATGGATTATGATGGCTACAATAAACATCACATCCGTTTTCGAGTACGGCAAACCTTCAGGCCTCCTTCGAAGGATGGGAGGTGTTGGCGGACGTGAGGCGAACGGTCGTGTCATTGCTAAGAAGGCGCCGGTGGAGTCTGATAAGATGGATGTCGACGATGAGCATCATCATCAACAGACGTCTCCGACTCTTTCTGAAGCTGGCATCTATGTGCCTGAAGATCCTCCGGCTTTCAAGTATGCACTTCAACTGACCTTCACGATGTTGAGCTATGTTTTACGGAATCCGACTCGAAAGGCAAACGAATATTCGCGTTCTACACTCAATCCTTATCTCACGATCCTTCTCACTTTCCTCGCAACTATGCTTAAACACCAGCCTTCGCTCAAACTCCTTGAAAGGAGCATCCCTTGGGAAGATCTTGCTGCGTTCTTTGTCACCATTCCCCGCAAGGTTATGGAATCTCAGGGCCTCTTCACCATCCTCAATGTGGCCCCAGAGCAACGCTGGGCAATGCTTACATCTGGTTGTGCTCCCCCACTCCCTGAAGACTGGTGCATGCGTGGCATGGAATGGGTCAGTCGAAAAGTTTTTGAGCGCGGTTATTGGAAATCAGGGGCTGATCGTCCCGAGATTGAGGTTCTTGACGCTCAGGAAAGTGAGCAGTTGACGGATGGGCAGATTGAAGATGATAAGGAGGAGAAGAGTCAGTATTACTATGGTGTCAAGTTCGATGGTCTATACGATGCAAGCGGTATTCCGCGAGACGAGGACTGGCGAGTGAGTCCTAAGGAGACGACGTTGAAGCGGTGGACTCGCATTATTCGTTGTGCAGTTGATATCGCTGGTGTAGTTCCTGGGTTTGTGTGGGCTGAAGGAACTCGCGAGTGGCGAGTTGAAGGGAAATTGGCTGACAAGGTTGCCTCCTGGCGAGAGATGGAAAGAATAGAGAGGGAAGAAGAGGAGAAGAGGAGAATGGGTAAGAGATGGATTGATGATGATGAATTAATGGACGTTGACGGTGAACTCGAAGAAGAAAGTAGCGAAGATGACGAGAACGATTCGCAGGAGGTTCGTGAATTGAAGGTATTTCTCCACTTTTTTTTCGTACCACCTGAAATTCTGACATGGATATTTGCAGGCTCGTCGACGCTACCTTCGAGGCCTCCTTCGGTCTGTTTCTCGCGAACGGGCCCAAGCCCCGCCATCCCGCAAGTCTCGACCATCACGAAGAGCACGTGACAATTTCCCTGAGCTTAACATTATTCCAGGGTATTCTACACTCGTCATCGACACAAACATCCTCCTCTCAACGCTCCCCATGGTGGTCTCCCTGGTGGAAAGCCTTCGTTGGACTGTCATCATACCGCTACCGGTTATAATGGAACTTGATGGCCTTGTCAATAATCCTACGCCGCTTGGTCAAGCCGCCCAAGCCGCCATGCAATACATCACTTCCAGCATACGCACATACACGACCTCACTCAAGGTTCAGACCTCGAAGGGCAATTATCTCACGACGCTCACTATCAGAACCGAGGAAGTTGATTTCTCTTCTGGTAATATTGAGAGGAACATGGACGATTTAATCTTGAAGGCTGCCATTTGGCAAGATGAGCATTGGGCTGATCGATCCTCCATCCTGGGTGTTACGGGGCAGGTAACAAATGGCGCCGTCAAGGTTGTACTGCTCAGTCTTGACCGAAACTGTATGTGCTGCTTCTTCCTTAGCTTTACGATATGATGTTGATAGCTATGTTCTTTTTTCTAGTGCGCCTCAAGGCACGCTCTCGTCAGCTCCCGGCAGCAGGAGAAAAAGATCTGGCTGCTCTCCTGGCCAGCCCAAAATGAGAAGTCAACACCTAGACTTTTCTACCTCCCATTCTCATATGGCGTTGGCCGGAGATTGATCATATCCCTCGCTATGCTTTGTTCGTGTGTGTCTACGCGCATGGCATCGTGATCATGTTGGGATGGATTGTCGTTCGGTGATCTCGCAATATGGAACACTGTTGTCTTCACCGACCGCTGCTTGCTATGCCTCCTTTCCATGGATTGTGGCCCATCCCTGCATGCCGTTCTCGTCTCACCTGCTCAATGGTGCCTCCCCTTGCCGCCTGTCTCTCACAATAACATCTGGTTCTAGTTGTTGTGTGTGTTTAGTGTCGGCAGAGGCTATCTGGTGCGATGTTTACTCTAAAAGCCTAGATTGGAGTCAAGGTAGTCCTTTGGAAGATATTTATTTTCTGTCCCAATGGCTGTTATTGGTTGGACTAACCATTCTTTGCCTCTTGTTGTCTTGCCATATATTTTCTGACACTTTCATACCCCCTCGTTCCAACCTATCATACCTTCATTCATCATCGTATCAATTTCATGTTTTGTTCATGGTTCAGTCTCAAACTTTATCAATTTTGCGCCAACGAACAATCTTTTTCTATCGTTTGATATATTCTATCAAGTATTTCATAATAAAAAGAACATGTTCTTGGACAATTCAGTATCGTACAAAAAAGGATTGTCTTCGACAAATGTGAATCAAGTGATTTGAAGAAGAAAAAAATTATTTCTTCGCAGCCTCGACTTGCAGCGTTTGTAAAGACAAGTGCGAGTTCTTGAATTCGCCGCCACTTGCTTCATACATTTCGTGATCTTGCCTGTTTTCGAGAAGAGGCGAGTCAGCTCCGTCCGGGAGCACAACATAAGCGGTCTTGTCACTCCCAGGAACGATATACTGCCGCTCTTGGTAGAACTGACGAGGAATCAGCGATAAACCAGCTAGATAGGCAATTAGTACAATCTGAAAAGGGACATCATTAGAATGATCAAAAAGACAAAAAGGGAAATGGACACATGCCAGACACCAAGACAGCCAAAGATCGTGGCACCAGGCATGTAGTGGACCGCGGTTGGTAGCCGTTTCCCATTCATTGAGACCACTCCTAACCTGAGGCCATCATTAAGTAAATCTCAATACCCAAAAAAGCCTGCAGTACCTGAACGAAGGCGAATGTGATTACCGAGATACCCATCAAGACATGGAGAATGTTGGATGGAGGGTGGGGTTTGTTGCTTGGCGTAAAGCCAGCTGCCCGCCGGCGATGAATATAACGACCCAGCCAAATCTGTAACAAGTATAATACGAGCAGAAACACTCCACAGATCTATGTGGCAGTTGAGTATCACTGCCGAGGTGCCCAAGTCAAAACACTCACCTGATGCGCAGTAACGAAATGTGGAGCGTCATGGTTGGCGACAGCTATAGGTCCGAAAATCCAACCAATGAGGATGATAGGAAGCCCAAACGTCATGTTGATCATAGAATGTGCTCTGAACCATTTTGGGGTGATCGTCCGCGTCCAGCGGGCGACAAGGGACCCAGAAGGTAGGAGAACAAGGAATCCAAATGAGACAAAGACGGCGTGTACAACAATGAGTTTCTCATGATTTCCCCATGGAACATTGTCATTATCAGTATCGAAGATCCCAGTGCTGCTGTCACCCTCAATGATATCGGCATTTAGTTTTTCTGTGCCGGGCAGCGGCAGTACTGCCTCCTTTCTGTAATCAATACTGATACGCCCAGCGCGATAATGAGGCAAAAGCTGAGCCCGGACTTCTCCCGATGGGCGAGTCATACTGTATGCCCAAATAAGTTCCTCAATCGGGTTCTCCTCAAGTTCTGTTCTGTTAGCTGTCATGTTAAAGGCCATCCGAATAGAATTCGGAGCAGGAGACCACTGCATAGGGAAACGTTTCAACTTTACAGCTTACATTACAAAGTTGACATGATCTCACCGATGTAGCAGCGGGGTCTTTTGGAAACGCATGGCGTTTCGGATTCAAAAGAGGCGATGGCTCTTCGTGACCCCATCCAAATCTTTGTGATCTCACTATATTTCCATCCTCATCGGGCCACATGATGACCATTTGTGTATGATCCATCTTTCTTCCGAATCCGCTGTTGCGAATATGAGTCCTGATCAAATTTGACCTAGATGCAAGAAGGCGCACAGAGCTAGCCAACCGAGAGGCTCATACACACTAGCCACTTCATCTACAAATCCAAGTAAGGCTGAATGTCGGATCCGAGGAATCAAAAATCACATACAAGTGATCCAGTCGTCGTCGTAAAGTGTAACATTGACACAAAGGAATGGACTGCATCCGGAATCACCTTTCAACCCCAGAACACGGGGAAGAAACTCCAGCCACAACAAGAACAAAAACCCGACTTGCAGAAAGGGTGGCAACATGATCGCAATGCTCGAAAGCCCAAAAGATGAGAGTTTTAGCCTTATATCTAGAGTTTCTTCTTTCTCGCAGTGTTAGAACCACATGGGATGCACTCATTGCGACTGGTTTTCCGACTACGGCTCTGGGAAGTATTCTCAGGCAGATACGTTGCGTGGGAACGCTACCCCAGTTCGCCCAACTAGAGTAGATGAAATTCGAACGGTGGGTGAAAACTGTGTTCCACACGCTCATGATCGCCCAGTAAAAGCTCCTGCCGTGAGAACGTGAGAGTTCGGATTGGAAATGACCGCTAAAACATGCAGAAATGGTAAATTTGGCACCGAAAACAAGCATGTAAGATACACGTGATGTAAAGTCTAATTATCACGGTTTACTCGTAGAGCCATTGTTCGAAAACGCTTGTCCAGGAAGTAACACCTTCGGGGAACCACCTGTCAAGTCAAATTGAGATCTGATAAGCGATGTTAGACGACGTCGAACACATACAGGTCGATTTCTTTTTGAGCACTCTCAACAGAGTCGGAACCATGAATGATGTTCCGACCAACAGCAAGGCAGAAGTCAGCTCGAATGGAACCTGCACCACGAAACAGATCAGTTAAATGCTACAGTGATCCAGAATGAATATATGCGTGCCGATTGGGGAAGCTAGGGGGTTGGTAGCACCGAGCATAGCACGACCCGTCTTGACGGCGTCAAGACCTTCAAAGACAATGGCGACAACAGGACCGGAAGCCATGTACTTAACCAAGCCAGGGAAGAAGGGTTTGTTAGCAAGATCGGCATAGTCTAAGTCAAAGTGGACATCAGATTCGCCTCAAATGATCTATCAGGACCAGCTTACGCTTTTGGAGGTGTTCCTCCGTGGGCTGGACGATCTTGAGGGCAACGATCTTGTATCCGCGCTCCTCAAAGCGGCTGATGATCTTTCCGACGAGTCCACGCTGGACACCGTCGGGCTGGAAAACGAGCAGGAAAACAAGATTAAGTTTCAGTGACGGCTAGATTAGATGAAGGATGACTCTCGGAGCCATCCCAGCGCACCTTGACCATAATATAAGTACGCTCAGTTGTGGACATGCTTTGGCGAGGAGAGATTTACAGGAAGAGATAATCAATCATTTTATACCGAAAATTCTTTATCGACTGTCCATCACATCGCGATAGCCGACCTTCCTAAATACAGCCAAACATATAATTGCACGGAACCTTCCGGGTGCACAGAGCACAACGATATTTCATCTCATCATGTTTGGCCCTCTGAGCATCTCTCTAGCGCCGTATATTCGATCTTCAAAGACACTGTTAGGTCTCATTCAGCCTATTGCCAACTGGTACGCCAATACGGCAGGCTATAGGAAATACGGCTTCAGGTATGATGACCTTTGTAAGTCCTCCAGTCGTTCATGTAGACATTGTCTGACTCTTCCTTGAGTGGCGGAAGAGAACGATCAGGTCCAGAGGGTATGATTGAATTTCACATATTTCCCGTCCAAATTGATTAAAATGTGCCTTCCGACAGGCTCTCGCGCGCCTGACTCCTCAAGAAAGCTATGATCGTGGCTACCGCCTCAAGCGTGCATCTCAAGCAAGTATTCTGCACAAACCGCTGGAGAAGGACCAATGGACACCCGTTACAGAGGTATGTCTCAAAATACAGAAGATTCTTTCCTTGGTGTGAATTCGGGTCAGGATGTTCGATACCTCAAGCCACATGTTCTCAGTATTATGAAGGAAGAAGCTGAGCGGAACAAATGGGATAACATCACCTTCAACAAGAAGTAGACGTTCTGGCTCGTAGATACCACAAGCATCGTACAGCTCAACATTAATATTTTTCCACAATGGGACCACATCAATCTTTGGGCTTCGCTTTGAGCTGTATTCTGAGCAAGAAGCCAGTCACAACGATCAATGAAAAACATTTGATTCTACATTAAGGTGGCTCAAATCATAACTCTAATTTGTATGGATTCAATCCCTACTGAGGAATATATCGTTTACATTACATATGTTGTGGATCTAGGCGAGTTTACTCTACAAGTGGATAGCCTTAAGAAGGGGGGAGACGGCGGAGATCTTGTTCGATTTGTAGAACTCCACGACTTGCTTACCAACAGCGGCGATATCTACACACAATATTATTGTTATGGGGCTAATTGCAATAGCAAGACTCTCTACTTACTGGAATCAGTGATGCCAAATTTCTCGTACACCTTCAAGTACGGTCCCGAAGCACCCCAAGCAGGTAGACCATATTGCTCGTGGCTGTACTTCTGCCAGCCGGCAGTAGAAGCAGCCTCAAGGGAAAGGATAGGAGCACCACTCCTCAGAACACTGAGCTTATATTCCTTGTCCTGCTGGTCGAATACAAACCAGCAAGGCAGACTGACGATACGAGCCTTAATGCCTTCAATCTTGAGCTTCCTAGCAGCTTCAACAGCAATGCCGACTTCACTACCCGTGCTGACAATAGTCAAGTCCTCATCTTGCTCCTCGATCAGAACATAACCACCACGGGTAGCCTTTTCAACGGTAGACCCCTCCAGATTAGGCAAGTTCTGGCGAGAGAGGGAAAGGATGGATGGCGTCGACCTTGAGTCAATGGCAACATAGTAGGCAGCAGAGGTCTCATTGCCATCAGCAGGACGCCAAAAGGCAAGGTTGGGGGTTGCACGGAAGTGGATGAGGGTTTCAACGGGTTGGTGAGTGGGACCGTCTTCACCAAGACCAATGGAGTCATGGGTAGCTGGCATGCTTCATGTATATCAGATTTCTTGGCAAGTTCTGCAATATACTCACCGACCCAAATAACCTGGTGCTTACTCAGAGCAGACAGCCTAACAGCACCAGCAGCATATGACACAAAATTCTATAGGATGCGTTATTTCTGCGAAACACCACTGGAACTGCCTTTTTACTTACAAGGAAGGTTGCGACAAAGGGGATGATACCACCGTATGCGTGCAGTCCATTGGCAATGGCACCCATACCGTGCTCACGGACACCATAACGGATGTATTTTCCAGAATAGTCTCCCAAACCTGTGCTAGGAGGCTGGAAGTCGACGCTACCTTTGACTTTGGTCAAATTACTGCCAGTCAAATCAGCGGAGCCACCCAAGAGCTCAGGGAGGACAGGGGAGATAGCGGTCAAAACAATTTCAGAAAGTTTACGAGAAGCCACAGCAGGATCAGTGGGCTTGTAGACGGGAAGAGCTCTCTCCCAATCTTCAGGTAATTTGCCCTCAATGCGACGGACGAGCTCAGCGTGCTGGTTTGGGTATTTCTCGCCATAGGCAGCAAGACGGGTATTCCACTCTGCCTCGAGAGCAGCACCTCGCTTGCTGATTTCAGCATAGGTATCGTAGGCCTCTTGGGGAACGTAAAAGTGTTGATCGGAAGGGAAATTGAATTTCGCCTTAAGCTGAGCAGCGTCATCCGCCTTCAAGGCTGATGGTATAACATCAATCTCACATAGTAGAACAATTCTCATGCGCTGGACTCACGAGCTCCATGGACGCCATGTGTACCTTGGGCTTTTGACCCGTAACCAATGGTAGTCCTAAGACGGATGATAGAGGGCTTGTTCTTCTCCTGACGAGCCTCAGCGATGGCATCGTAAATTGCGGCAAGGTCACTATGAAACCAGATCAGGCTGTGATAAAAGCTGGGAGTATCCTACCAACCTATCACCATTATCAACGTGGAGGACTTGCCAGCCGTAGGACAAGAAACGTTGCTCAACATTTTCGGTAAATGCACAAGCGGTGTCGCCATCAATGGAAATGTCTAAATAAGATGAATCATCTGACTGGTTCAGAGTAAACAAGTTCCTCACGGTTGTCGTCGTAAATCTATCAAAGTGTTGTGATATTTACGACTAGAAAGGAGCAGAATATCCACATACGACAATAAGGTTGCCGAGTTGTAAGTGACCCGCAAGACTAGCGGCTTCAGCAGCTACACCCTCCATAAGACACCCATCACCAGCGAAAACTGTAAACCAGACTTAGTGATTGGCCAGTTACAATACAGCGCGCTGTCTTACCATATGTATAATTGTCAATCAGATCGAAACCATCTTTATTGAACAAGGCGGCAAGATGAGCTTGAGCCATGGCAAGACCAACACCATTTCCAAATCCCTGACCAAGGGGGCCAGTGGTAACCTC
>JAHTMQ010000263.1:0-85094 GCA_019327925.1 Leucocoprinus sp. KB1807203 | reverse complement strand
GGGTCATGGAAAATTGGAGAGAGTTATATACCGCAACAAGCAAACTAGTGCTAAGACGTGGTCCTGGCCATTAGGCCAAGGATCAAAGGAATAGAGCTACGTACAAATGTCCAGAAAGTATGTGTGTATGTGTATTACGTTCGGGCATGACAATTGGCTGGTGGTGTCTACGAGGCGTTGTCCGCTTACTCATCTGCAGAAATAATAAAAATTGATAAGAAATAGAAGATGGTCATAGATCATCAATGATAAGACAACTGAGAGGAATTAGTGAAAAGTTAAAAGATAGGTCCAATTTCACAACAGTGATGTCGTCAGAATGCCGACATTGATACTGATGCTTAAATGTTCTTATCTTGTTTTGACTATTGGCCACTACAATCATGTCTGACAGCACGACCCTGTCGGGTGCATTCAGGCATAGAGAGCTTGTGACCCCTCCTGACAGTGAAAATGATAAACCTGTCGATGGCTATGAAATTGTGAGCACTACCGCATGACTTTCAAGTAGCGTTCTTGACTAACTTTCAATTGAGCCGAGTATAGACAGTGCCCTTCGTCTCCCCACACTGATACTTGGATGTGCAGTGTTTTCAGGCTTCTATAATTCTGAAAACTACATTCAGAGCCTAGAGGCAATTCGTACTGTTCGTCTTTGTCTACGGTAGGTTTCCACAAGCATTGATTCCTGATAATTTGCCTCTGATTACCTCATAGATATGGTATCTGTGCTTTTGATACCTCCAGATACTATGGGCCTTCGGAATATGTTTTGGGAAACATCTTATTGTCACTCAGACATGAGTTTCCTCGCCAGTCTTACCAAATCGTTCGTCTCTCCGCCAATGGGTCGTAATCTGATATTGATCGCCTGACAGATGACCAAATGTGGGCGTTTTGGTCCTAACGATTTTGATTATGATCCAGCGAGGATTCGTCAATGTGTTTTGGAGAGCTTGGAGCGGTTGCAAACCACATATCTTGATGCTGTATACCTACATGATGTAGAGTTTGTGGCATCTCAAGTCGCGCCCAAGCTCGTTGGTAATCACACAGCCGCGCTAGGTGCAGACGCAGCTGCATATGGGCTGGCCGAAGTTGATGCAAATAATGTTCGTGGTGAAGGAGATCAAAAGATTTTGGACGCTATTGCCGAGCTCAAAAAAATGAAACAAGAGGGAATCATCAAGAACATAGGGATCACCGGTATAGCCGTTGTTCCCTTTAAGTTGAAAGTTTATTCACAATACTCAGGATATCCCCTTCCTACCCTTCTGAGACTCGCAATTCTGGTCAAGAACACCTCGCTAGAGCCTCTGGATCTGATATTGTCATATTCTCACCTTACGCTACAAAATTCGGCTTTTAACACGTTTGCACCTCATTTTTATGAGCGTGCCAAGGTCAAGCAACTCTTGGCAGGCTCACCGCTCAGTATGGGCTTGCTGACTTCAAAACCACCATCGTGGCACCCAGCACCTGATGCACTGAGAGCGGTAGCTGTGGACGCATTCAAAATTGCTCCGGACTTGCCAAACCTTGCCCTCGGTTATACGGCGCGACAGACTACTACCAAGACACCCCTTGTTGTAGGATTAAGCAATGTGACAGAAGTGCATGAGTGCGTCAAGGTTTGGAGGGAGGTGCATGAAAATAGATGTGGCGAAGGAAGATTGCAGCAGGAAAAGGCAGTTACCCAGCTTTTTGAAAAGTCGCAGTACTTAGACTGGTCTTGGCAGTCGCCTTGAATATTTATTTCTTCATGTGGGTATGTTTGTAGACAAAGAAATAAGATCTGAGGTGTCCAACGAAGCACAAGTCACAGAACTACTCTGATCGAACTCTGATCGCCGTCGTATTTCTTCTTTGAACTTTCTGTCTGACCAGAGATATGGCTATCGACGGCCTAATTCTTCTTGATAGTGCTGGGTCAGTCCTGGCTGCCTGTCGACGCATTTCTTGACCTGACAACGCTGCTGATAGTCGACCAATTATACAGTCTGGTTTCAGATCATCACAACCCTGCTATCCGCTTCTACATGTTGACGCGTTCAACAACGCCCTTCAAAAAGAATCAAGATCATCCGACGTCGACCCCATTCTTTACGTTCCTTCACCAATGCATGGCGTCCCAAGTGCTTGTTGCCATATATCCTGTAATGACATGAGAATCTTATGTCCGATTAGTGAAGACAGTAGGCCCTGGTACCGATACACTTGCTCAATATGACTGATGCTTTTATCTAGTGGATCCGATCTTTGCCTTTGCCTTTCTACAAACGTTTGTAGACATATTAAAGGATTACTTCGGCACCGTGACAGCCACCACCATGAGGGAGAACTTTGACGTTGTGTATCAGGTATGATCTCCCCCATTCCTGTTCATTTGTCTGAAAGCGACAAGCTTCTAGAAGAAACCTTGGATGCTGGAGGGAGGCCATTAACAACGTCGGCCAATGCCTTACGAGACATTGTTCTTCCACCTTCACTATTGACTAAACTTCTGAGTGTTGCTGGTGCCAATGCCTCTTTCAATACTGGTATCGGGGGTCCTTTCTCGTCACCGATTCCATGGAGAAAGACCAATGTACGACATAATGCTAATGAAATCTACTTTGACATGGTTGAAGAGCTTAATGCAATTGTGAACAAGTACTACCGTTTCTCTTCTCTATTAATTCAATGAATTTCTCACTAGTATGGAAACAGAAATGGTGTTGCACTTTCGAGCATTGTCTGGGGGAAAATTGAGACAAACTGTAGATTGTCAGGTCATTTGCGTTCTCTATGACAAGGCTTTGCCTCCTCATGGTGACCCTGTACAGGCACTCCCGACTGTCTCTTGTCTTTTACAAATCCTCAAGCTTTGACTGATTGTTCTTTTCATCCTTGTGTGCGGTATGTCCTTTCATCCGTCCTCTCCGCGGATCTGATTGAAAAGCGGGGTTCAAATCAGGCTCCAGCGTTGGGCACGAGACAAGTCTCTTGCTTTCATTCCACCAGATGGCCGCTTTGTTTTAGCACAGTATCGCTTCGACCCTTCAGCTCCATAGCACGGCTCACGCAATCAAGCTCCCAAGCTGCTAATACCCAAAGAGACACTGTCCCGATTCCTTTCGTTATTAGAACGGTTTTCGATCTAGAAGACAACGGAGGTTTGTGATCGACACTGTCTCTGATTTGGGGATGTGCTTCTCATACCATTGATTTTCTCATTTGACTTTCAGCCCAATTTGATATCACATTCACGTCACGGTTGACGACGCATGCTCTCGAAAACATTATGATCGAGATGAACGTGGGTCAAGGAGTTGGAGGAATCAGATGTGTTGCCGCTCGGGGTTCTGGTATTGGCCGGAGTGAAGGTACCACAGACGTGGGCATTCACAATAACATGGGAACTTCATGGGCCTTTGACACCAACAAGAAGGTTGATGTTTTTAGTTCTGGGGTCTATTTTTTGGTCCTTACCCTGAAAATCTCATCACAGATGTTAAAGTGGGAAATTGCGAATGCCCCTCGTTCCAGCACTTGGAGTTTGCGAGGCTCCTTCTCAACTCAGTCGGTGTTTCCGCTATTCTAGACCCTAAATTTTGACCTATTGAAATGCACAGATCTGCTAAACCTCGCCCATCACATGCCCTTCAAATCCGCTTCGAGATACAGTCATACACTTTTTCGGCCCTTAAAGTTGATCAGCTGCGAGTGACTGGCGAGACATACAAGCCTTACAAAGGGGTGAGAGGTCGTTCCACCGGAAATGTCGAATGGAGATGGTAAAGATTAAAGATCGAGTGCATACATACGGCTTAGAATACCGAATACAACGGAGGGTTAAATGTTATGTGCAACAATTGGAATTACAATAGTAAGACTCGAAAGCTTGAATAGTGCCAAAGAACTCTCGGTGTACAAAAATAGGTTGTCAATCACCGTGTCTTGATGATACCAGAGTTGATAAGCTTCTGGATCTTTTGACGAACGACCGGATTCTTGAGATGTTCTTGCAGAGCCTGAGGGTTCTCCTGTGCTTGCTGAAGGATCGACTGCATAACAGGGTCATTCATGATTTCCTGTAGAAATAGGGTCAGTGAATACAGCTGGGCCGGGACAAATCAGACAGACATACCACAATCTCGGGATCACGCATTGCACGATTCAATGTTTCTTCTTGGGTTTCATTACCCCGCTGAGCAAAGAGAGCCTGCTGACACTTGAACTCTTGCTGTTGAATTTCCTTTGTGTGCTGCTTCTCAGTATCGTGTTCCACAGCCTCCTGAACGGCCGCGATGGCCTTGGTGTAGTCACGCATTGAATACAAGACGTTCGACTTGCGAATATAAGCCTTGACTAAGAAGCACATCAAGTAGTTTCACTGACTGCGCCTAAAATTTACCTACCAAATTCAGGATCGACCTTGATGGCCTCATTTACATCTTTCAAGGCTTCAGGGAGTGCAGCTAACTTGATATATGCAGCTGCGCGATTATTATAACCGCGTGGATCAGCAGGATCACGTTTGATGCTCTCTGTGTAATCCTTCACGGCTCCTACGAAATCACCAGCCTTGAACTTGACATTCCCCTCTTCACGAGCAGCATGGCTCTTCTCGTGATCGATGTAGGCTTCTTTGTCTGCTTCAGCCTTGACGCGCTCGGCCTCACGGAACTTGTTGAGAATCTCAGGTGTACGATGTTCTGCGAGTGATTTTTGGAAGTATTTGATTGCAGAATCAGTTTCACCTTTGCGTTGGTGGGCACTACCAATGCGTCCGAGGGTTTTGGCTATAAGAGTGTAATCCGAACGAAGCTAAAGAGAGAGAGAGATCAGAGAGAATGTTTTAATAGACATCGACATGGTGCCTGACCGAACGACCCTCATCGACGGCTTTCTCACACGTTTCGATGGCCTTGTCATAGTCTCCTTTTTCATAGTACGCAGCTAAAGAAAGAACAATGAGAATCAATGTCAGTCAAAAGTAACGAATATTCTTACCACCAGCGTTCGCCAAAAATGTGATATTCTTGGGATAGGTTTCCCAAGCCTTCTCGAAATGCTCAATAGCAGCATCAAAATCACGATTTCTGTAAGCCTCAGCACCAGCTTTTTTACTGGCTTCAGCCTCCTTCTTCGCTTTAGCCTCATCGTCATCTACTTCTTCCATTTCAACATCCTGAGAAGGAGCGGATGTAGATTCTGGTTCAGGTTTTTTGGCAGAAGAAGCGGTAGTAGCTGCCGGCGGTGTTGGGGGTCGTGCCTCTCGCTGTTGAGGTGCTCCCTCGTTGGAGCCTTCAGGACGTGTTTGAGCCTGAATGTCAATACCCATAAGAACGCCAAGGGCATCAATCATGCGGGGATCTTGCAATGCACTATGATGTTATTTAATCAATCAAAAGGTGACAGGGGAACTTAAGGGACGTCACTTTTGCGCAAGAGCGGGGTTTCTCTGCATCGCTTGGAGCTGAATAGCATTATGATGTGAGAGGACTGAAATGTTTAGAAAGGATACGCACTTTTTGGGCAAAAGTAGGATCGGCAAGATGTTTTGATGTACGAGGGTTGGCTGCCAGTTTGGCAAGGGCGCTAGGATCGGAGAATAACTTTCCAAGACCAAGGGCATCATCACCACCGGTAGCAGTTGCTGTGAGAGATTTCGTGACATTAAATCATACGATGGATCATGAAACACGAAACTCACCTTGTGCGCTTTTGACTTCCTGTAACCCTTTGCGCATGGCAGGGCTATCCTCGAGTTTGATACCGACCTCATATGCTTCAATGGCCTGATCAAAGCGACGAAGGCCATGCAGTGCGGCACCTTTGCGCAGATATCCTTTAGCCCAAGTGGAATTGAGTTCAATACACTGCAGATACTAGTCAGGTGCTAGCACTGAACAAGAAATCACTTTCAGTCACTTTCTCAGCGTCTTCAAGAGCCTTTGTATAATCTTTTTTACCCGCTTCTGCAGCACTGCGGTTGGAATACAAAATATGATTTTGAGGGTCAAGCTCAATGGCCTTCACGAAATAGCCTATGGCAGTTTCCCAGTTTTTGGCCGCGAAAGCCTTGTTGCCCTGATCTTTCAGTGTGTTAACCTGTTGATTTTGGAGTCAGAACGTCATTTTGAAAGGGATACTACACAAGACATACGTCAGTCATTTCGGCTGTATGCGAATGCACAAGTTTTGGATTTCACTGGACTGTTTGCAGGCTTCCGACGAGGCGGCGTTACAGTGGTATGGTTTATAAGCGCTTTTGCTAGACTATCGAGACAATCATTCTAGAAGCTGCTACATATTTCCCAAAATGATCACGTTCTGACAAGCCCTAACCCTAAGCCTACAAAGGATCTTGGATCTTTTTTCTTTTTGACGCTGCTATGAAAAGAGAAAAGACGTCAAGATTGTCTTTGTCGGGCGATCCACTTGACTACGTATATAGCCATTTGGGAAACCCGACTCGGAGACGGGCTCAATTCATCGCGAGGGAGACTGCTTTGAAATGATCCGCGTTGTGTTGTGTCGCCCAGGTATTGACGACAAATCAACGTCACTGACACGGTACGAGAGTTTCTCGGTACTCGTTGTCTGATTTCTGGAGCCTTGGCTATTTTCATAGGATAGGACCCTAGCTGGGAGATAGTTTAGAAGAAGGACCCCAATTGTTTTGGATTGTGAGATAGTATGTCTGCATTACGTTTGGGACACTGCTAGATAGATGGGTAAATCATTGGGCGTGGTGCCATGTTGATTGGAAGCGATAGAAGACTCGTGGGGTGTCAGATGCCAGAGAAAAGGAACGGGTCGACACTGGACATCAGGGATCCGGTTTACAGAAGGGTGATGGACTCACACGCCACCGCGGCTACCTTGAGGATATGTTGGATGACATTGAGTGCGGTTGTTGATCAAGTGATGAGTGCCATACACGGCAGGGGCTGGTCCCGAGATCGGGGTCCAGCTGACTGTGGAATTCTTCCGGAAGAAGATGTGGGTGAAAATGAAAACTGTGCTGCATGAGTTTGGGGAGGAATTGACTTTGAATGTAGCGCAGTGATTTCACATGTGATGGCTGATAAACATGCGCTTTCTATTCATCTCCACGCGGCAGATCCCGGGTGGGTATGAGTGCGCGAGTGGTCTCCGAGCCGCTCGGACCCCTCCACTCGCCGGAAACCGGCCGGCGATCGGCGGGAGTGGCGGCGGAGCGGCCTTTACAGGGGACCCCGGAGAGAGGGGAGAAATAAATAATCAAGTAGCGATAAATGTGAGAGTTCTTGCCCCATCCCACCCCAAACCATGGCCGACGACCATCTCTCCATTGCCCCTTCCACCGTCCGCTCAAAGCCAGCCCGCTCGACGACGGGCACCGTGCGGCAGCGCACAACGCCCCCGCCAGGCTCTGACAACCCCGACGGCCGCCCCCCAACGAAGCGGGCGCGCAAGGCCATCAACTGCGAACCATGTCGAAACTCCAAGCTCAAATGCGACAGGCAGGTCTCTTGTCCTTTTTCCATCATCCAGCTCACCCCCTCCCAGAAACCGCCCCTGCTCTTCATGTGTCCTCAGAGGTCGGTCAGTCTCGTCTTCCCTCACCTCGTCCTGACCTGCCCACCAGGTACCTCTGCCATGTGCTACCAGGACGGCAGGGGCCCCGACGCCGACTCTGCTCGCACCGACGACGCCCAGTGAGTCTTGTCGCCTCTACTTGCCTCTGTCTCATGTCCCCAGATACGCTCGCATCGACCCTGCTCAGGAAATTGCTCGCATTCGCAACTCTCTCTCTCTCGTCGAAGCCTACATATATCCCCACCAGCGTGCCTCCTTCCGTCGTGCAGCAGACACTGTCAGCACCAAGAAGGAACTCTTGGACTCTGATTCAAAATCCTCACCCCCAACCGTCATTGGCACCCAGACCGCTGGAGGCTTCTACGCAGGGCCCACCAGTGCCGCTACTCACATCGAGATGGTTTGTTCTGCCTCCTTATGGCCTCCCCTTCCTCACTTAATGCTCTCCAAAGGACCACGATGATTCTGACCACCGGCAACCCAGCCACGAGGTCGAGGATTTCCAGCCTCCAGAGTACGACCGCGATCTCCTCGCCATGCTCCCTAGCATAGACATCATTGATGGTCTCATCGACTTCTACTTCGAGTACTGCAACTGGATATACCGTCATATCAACCAGCCTTCCTTCGCTCAACATTGGCAGCGCTTCAAAAATGGCTCTTCTTCAGATCGAATCACCCTTGCCACAGCTTGTGCCATGATGGCTCTTGCTACACAGTATCTCTCTGCCAAACACCCACTTCTCGCGAGTTTTTCACAACCAATCGAGGAAGTCGGTCTCAAGTACTGGGAGATTTCTGGTAATGCGCTTCAACGTCGTATGGCTGAAACTCGGTCCTATACACTCGAACTCATCGAGCTTCTCCTCTGCCGCTGCCATTTCCTTACCATGCACAAGAACGATAGCGAAGAGATTTGGACCATTAGAGGTGAGCTCGTGACGACAGCTATGGCAATGGGCCTGCACCGCGATCCTAGCAAGTGGAAGAAACGGTGGGACCAAATCACGGCTGAGCGGCGACGTTGGGCATGGTGGCACATTGTTCTATTAGAACGGTATGTTATTCGCCAACAATAATCGACACTGAATGATGGATTTTTCTTCAGTTGGCAAGCGTTCATGTTTGGCAGGCCACTAGCGTTTGCAACACATCATTTTGATACTCAACTTCCCTCGTACTGTGATCCTGCCCTCGACAAAACGGGTCGTCTCTACCTTCCTAACATTGCCCTCTTCCGCCTTGCCTATATTCTTGGTGACATCGTTGATGACGCACTTTCGGTCAAACCCGTTTCCCATGAAAATGTAATGGTCAATGACCGTGCCTTGACTCAATGGATGGAAAGTTTGCCTGTTGAACTTGATCTCGATGAATACCGTGTAGCGCGGAGCTTGGCTTCTCCAAACATAGCGGTACGCCGAATCGGTGTTCAAAGCATCATCATTCGTACCTCCTATCACCATATTCGTTTCACCCTCCACCGGCCTTACAGTTTTAATAACAGTACCATCATCGGAAAATCAACAAGTATCGATGCTAGTAAAGCAGCACAGAGTCTTGAGATAGCTGTCAATGGCGCGGAGCGGCTGATCACCATGGTGGGTCAGTCACGGCCAGATATCCTCGCCAATGCATCTTTGGCAGTACCAGCACACATGAACTGGGGACCATTTCACTGCTTTTCAGCGGCCATGTTTTTCTCATTCCAGCTGATTGCTAGTCCCGACCAGCCAGGCGCAGGTCTATTCCGCGCTAGTATACGAAAAGCCCTGTCAACGTTGGAACAGTGTCGGGGCAGTGCCGTTGCCGAAAAAGCACAGAATATTCTTCAAGCTCTTGCCCCTCTCTATACAGTTGGCTCGCCCCAAGAAGACAATGATTCCCGCGAGAAGACAAAGGCACAGATCTTCAGCCACATCCGCAAATTGGCGTTTCCGTACTATGACTCACGTAGCGGAAAGCGGAACCTTGATTTACTCAACGTTCGTGGTGTTGTGGAATCTCCTGCTAACTCTTCTTCTGTCAGCCCTCCACTCAATTGTAATGGCCTACCGCCATCCCAACAAAATTACGATCCCGGTCAGATGCATCCAACCCTCCGGTCGCCTTTGGTTGTGTATCCTTCTGGTCATCAGACTGGTCACATGCCGGAACTTGATTCACCGCTTTCACAGAACCCGCAGAATACCATCATTCCTGGTATCGTACCTCACCAACCTACCCCTTTTTCGGTCATCGATCCGGGTTATCAGGCTCAGGCATACATGTCTGCGCAACCGGTCTACGATATTCGAGGTTATAATAATAATAATCCTTATCATTCGCACACAACCGAAGAGACTGCAATGTGGGGTGCGGCCATGGGCTTTGGGCATGGTGAATGGTCGCAATTGATGGAGGGGATCCGGCCAAGTATGCCGTTAAATAATCACGATCGCCAAATGCCAGCTTCATAACTTTTCTATCTGTTGCTTGCTCTTGCCATCTTTTTGCTTGAACCCATTTTTACCATACATGTCAGCATTGCGATTCTTTATGTTCCCCTGCTTACGTGCTTACTAACCGCCTCTCCTTGTTTGCGCCTGTCTGATATCTGTGCATGTTGTCTTTTTTTAATCATCTTGTTATTTTGGGTATTTCGTGTCATGTAGCAATATAGATTAATTCTATGTATTCCCCATAATGTTTTTCCTCTTGAAGCGAAGAGTGAATTTTATCAGAAAAAATACAATCATGAGAAAGCTAACGAACAATGTACTAAATGAGTCAATATATCAATGTGAGAGCCTTTGGAGGCGCTGGACTCTGACGTCAAGTTCTGTCCGCAACTCGGCCAAACGAGGGAGAGACTTTGATTCTTCGGCCTGAGCGGCTGCCGCTAACACCTGATCAAAGAGGTTGTAAGGTAGCCACGTTGCACCCGCAGTTTTCAGCGTTCCCCGCATCAGAGCAACTTTGTCCTAAACAGAGTGATCAGTCTTCAAAAAGGGGCTGTTAACAAAAACTCAACGTACTTGTTGTATCATTGAGAGCGATTGATCAAGGGCAAGGTCCACTCTGCCATAGGTCAGGTAGGTACGTACAAGGTATTCAGGTTGATGCTTCTGCTCATTCCCCAGAGTTAGTTATGTTCACCTCAAAAAAAAAGCTTATTCAAGAGCTTGACGCACCGTCAACGTTTCAAGTAACCATGTTGGGGCCACAGAGTCCTGGTCATGTACCAAGAGGCTTTCTATAACCGCTTTCGAATACCGGTAATCTATATCTGCAGAATCATGCCGCTCAAGTGATCGTTGGATATAATTCCAGCCCCGTTCTACAGGTGGGCAAGGGGCAAGTCGGTCTGTGAGCAACCAATCGCCTTGTTCTTGGTACCTGAAAGTGGCGAGCGGTGCATCAGTCAATGACAAATCTCACTGATGATGAGGATCACTACTTACACAAAATCATCTGCGTTACTGGTCAGACGCAAACATTGGGCTGTCATTTCCGCAAAAACATCTGTCATATCGACCTTGAGTGCCCGAGCTGTTGTTAGGGCATCCTCAAAAAAAGTCAATGATGCCAAATGCATCACAACCATGGTTGGAGGTAGAAAATGTGCTAATTAATATAGATATGTCGATATTGCATCAGGAACTGATTCAGAGACAAATATCATTAGTAGAATCACCTTCAGGGAATGATAGACTAGGATCCTTGCGGACGAGCTCGATCCGAGCCCGTAGGAGTAAGCATTTATTTTGCATGTCTGAGAGATGAACTATGTCAGAATCAAATTTTTGCGGCGAAGAATCATCTTGAGAGGCGTAGTCAACAGACACGCTGCGTGATCGATCCTGAAAACAAAAGTGAACAGGCAACATTGGGAATAAATGAAATGCTGTTCCATACTAAAGACCTGGGTACGATAATCCACGCATTGTTACTAGCTAGCATTGACAGAGCGTTGATGGCGATCATCATGGCTTCCAGTGATAGCTCTGCTCTTGTAAATGACTTTGAGTCATTTGGGGCTGAGGTCAACTGCTCTGATTGCTGATACATGACAAGTGCACCTAAAGTGCTTCATCAGTATAAGTGCAACCAGAACAAACTGAAACATGCCATCACGATAATTTCCCCTCCGAAGGTACCAGGAATAGAGGATGTTTGCATATGAATGGCGAGAGTCTGGCTCAAGTTCCTGTATCCGAGACAAGAGCGCATTTTCGACTTCTCTGACAACCCCAACAAAAGAAAACGACATAAACAATTCAATGGCATTGTTTTCACACATCTGGAGGACTAAATGACTGAGACACTCTCGTTTTCTAGAGTACTCTTTTAGCAAGTATCATCAAAACACTCAAAGAAAGAGCGTACTCACTGCTCGTTGAAGGGTGTTACTAGAAATGCAGCATATGCGTCATCATACCTGCCAAGATCAGTATAACCCTTGATGACAGTGGACTGCAAAGAGGATGTATCAACGTCAGGTGGTGCCGATGAGATAGCCAGCTGCGCAAACAAGACTTCATAGTAAACCAATGAATGCTTCCTAAACATCTCAGAAACGTGGATGTAAAAAGCATGTGCTGAGTCCAATGTCTCAGAGGAAGGCATAACAAGTATCAATGCCTCGTGATCTTTCCTCGTCAGTGGACAATCAGGACCTCAAAAGATGGGTCAGCGCTCAAAGGAGGCAACGAAGAGAGCAAGAAACTTACCGAAGCTTGAGGCGAGTTTCTCCAATAATACGGCAGAATCCGCCGGCCTACCAAGCTGAAGCCAGATAGTTGCGAGGACAAATGTGGTCGCTGGAGTGCGAGGCAACCAGGCAAGCAGGTCCCTAGCGACATCAAGTAAGCCGAGCAACCGAACCTTTTCGCAAAAAAGGGCTTCGTGTGTGGTAACATCGGATGGTGAGACAGATTGTAGCAAGCCTACCGAGTCCAAAAAGCGGTGCGCTACGACCGAGAAGTGACTGTTCGATGATTGTGGTAAAAACGAACGAATGAGCGAAGTCCTGTATGTAAGACCAATACTGGAGAGATTCAGGTTTTGCATTCGGCGAACAACATCTTCCGAATCGGCCTGTTCTGTATCCTGTCCGTCATAGGAACCTATTGGCTGGCTGACAGTCTGGCGTAGCATTGAAATGCCACGAAAGATGGCAAGTACCTCCCCTAAAATAGTAGGACTCCATGTTGACAGATCATCAACAATGAAAAAGAGCAGCGTGAACAACGATAAGCATAAATCATAACGAGCACTGATAGCAGAGACAAGATATGCGATAGCCAACTCAGTCGACAATGACGACGATTCCACAATGGGTGGAGTGCTAGGATCGTTTGGTTCCTCCAATTTGACATCAGGGTCAAATCTACCAATGGCATGAATGACGCCCACAACACCTGCCTCCAAATCACCCACACCGTGTAAACGCCGGGTAAACCATTCCAACGAGACTTCGGTCAAACTTTTCCTGATTCCGACACGACGTGCTTGATCTTGGAAAATGTCAGAGCAATCGAACGAGATCTCCTGATGTAGAATATCCACGATGCAATCCTTTACTGTTGACACAATCTGGGGACCAACCTCTGAACGCAGCTTGAACATGATTGGTAAGATATCGTATCGCGAGTTGAGATCAATAGGAGTATACAGGGCGTAGCGCTGCAGTCGAATGGATGCGTCCTCGGCGACAAGAAAACCAATATGCTCTCGTTCAATGATAACAACACCCTGGTTGTGAATCCCAAGTGCTAACGGCCAACGAGCGCTACGTTCAATTTCACGGCATCGTGCTATAAGACCCTCCCAGTCACGCTTGAGGGCTATCCAATAAGCAGCATATTGGAGAGCACCTGTCTGAGGATCACGGTTGAGATTGACCATGCGACCAACAATGTTCGCTAATTGTTCCTCGACATTTTTATACGTACTTGTAAGTAGAGGCGGGGCGATGGGGGACATAGAAGAACAAGAATTGATATATTGATGTAGGGCAGTCTTGAGTGTCTGGAAAGAGAAAACCCCAGGTTTCAGAAGGGCTTCAAAGTACTTGCTTGTCAGGGAGCCAGGTGTGAGGAGCTTTTCCTCGATGTACGCAGGTGTTAGATCCGGCTCATTGACATAGTTGGCGACTACCCATTTGGGCTGGAATTCCCCATTCTCTCTCCCATCCAACGGGAGCTGAGTCGACTCAACCGCTGACCTTCCTTGTCTCTCCCATAATGTATAGAGACTCTTTCCATGGACGGAGAAATCCTGTAAGCAAGACTGACCAGTGCTTCTGGAGCACTCAAATGCCAGTACATCATGCAAATAATCGCCGTGTGTATCAAACAAGTGGAAAATGCCCCCAGATGTGGTGGAAGCAGAGGGAATGAAGACAAGCACGTAAACTCGTTCATTCAACGAAAATACTCTGATCAACGACTGTAGTGAAGAATCAAGAAGGGGTTGCTTTGCGACACTAGTGGATGAACCGGGATTCGATGGATGATGATGATTGATGGTTTTACTCGCAGTACAACCAACATGGGCTTTCCAGAGGCGCAAGGTCCAATCGCGTGACAACGTCCAAACATCCCCAACATCGGTTGGCCAAGGGTGACTTGCCATGGAAATGATATCGTTAGCAGGACCAGAATTCATCGAAAACAAGGATGACAACGAAGTAAGGAGCGAGCCATGGTGGAGGATTGTTTCAGACCAATCCTCTGCGCTTCAATTAAAGTCGTGTCATGGAAAAAACTCGTAGCACGTACCACCTAACAGTGTTAAGTCAGATTGTAGACGAAGCAAGAAGCCATCTGACAATGCGATGGTAACGGAATCTATCCCTTCGATATTAACCAACGGCTTTTGGACTTCTGGAAAGTTGGCAATAACGTATTCCTGATAATGAGGTCCATGGCCTTGGTTCCGCGATGAACTAGCCTTGTCTACTTCATCAAGTGGAACAATCAAACGATAGAGAGAGCCAGTAGTTGTGACTGCAAGCACATGAAGTGAGTTAGGTCTCATTGGGAAGAGTCCAACTTTTGGCAAAAGTGGCACCGGAAAGACGAAACGTATAGGGATGACCTGACTAGACAAAGACATGAGTTCTACTACCGAGTCACTACACAACAGGCGTAGCACGATAGTTCCATGAGTAAAAGTGGTGAGAATGGTGGAGAAAGACGCGTGCTGGGGGTGAATATCGGGATCAAAGGAGTTTGATGGTAGAGGCGGTTGCTGGGAAGTGCGAATAGGGATAGCTATAGGATCATTTAGGTAAAGCAGGGATAAAGAAGTAGAGACAATAAAAGTTTGTCCAGTGTCTGCCATGAGTGATGAGCTTTAGAAACAGAGATTGCCGAATACAAATTACACAACTCAGAACGCGTCGATCAATATTCTCACGCTCTACCTCGCGATCCTGACGCTCGAACCTCCTTCATTGCTGTTCATTCCTTACTTCCCTCTGGGCTTGCTGTTGCTACTCCACCCATTTTGACATCAGGATAATGAATTCTCTATTTGTTCACAACTTGGGACTTTCATAAGACAACTCGATCCCTCCAGAACTTTTCTTACGAGGGAATTGTGCTGAGATCTTTCCGCGACGCGTGACGTGATCCCAGTCCTCTATCAGTCTGCTTATGACTCAAATATTCATGAGAAGAGGATATACTCTCTCCTCCACTAGCGATTGGATCAGGCCAGACGATTGTCACCGGGGAATGCTCCCGAGTTCGGCTGAAGTGCATGGCTCTTATGATCTTAATCCGCTACTCGCTTTTTGTCTCTTCATCGATGGACACCTGGTTGTCATCTGGTCCCAGTTGGGACTCCGTTGTCTGATGCAGTTAGCAGCTTCTTGGTACTTTCAGCGTTCGAAAAACCTGTGACTGAGATTTTTTTATGGTGTGCTGCAAGTATGGATTTTTCATACCCAGCTCTACTATACAACTTTCAGGGTACTTTTTGAATCTACAGAAGCCCGCGGGGGACTCATATTCTGTTGTCTCGCTCCTTACCTGATGGTTGCAGCATGGTGTTGAGAACTCGGGAAGCCGTTGCTCCTGATACAGGTGGCAGCCCTTTTGCAAGATAATTGGATCAAATCACTGTTTTCTCTTTGTCCGGCTGTTTCGGTCCTTTTTTTCCATGCTATCAATTGATTTCAAAACTGCTGATCGAGGTAGTCCTCAATGAGCCGTTGTTCCCCGGATCTTGAATGCTAGTCTTTCTAGTCGATATTAGGCAACTCCCAATCATTTTCCATTTTCCATCTATGGAGACCACCAACCGTATGTGTGAATAAGTTATACCCTGTCTCTACTCAAAAAACTGTGATTGGTTCAAGAAAGCTAATTGTAAACAAAGTCCGGGATTTGACAATATTTTGGACCCGAATCTGCATTTTTTTCGAGCTGTCCGACCTCCCTCGACGGAATCTGGATATCGGCAATATTGTGCAACCTAAGTGGATCACATTCATGGCCTTGTACTGAACCAAGAAAAGCTCTTCTGTCACAAAGGGAAGCCATCCAGCGTCGTGTTCATACCCATTTTGTCATCTTAAAGTCTGGAACCAAGTCTGTCAAAACGTCGTTCGTTCCTAGGCGAGTCATACGGGCAGGCTGTGAACATTCATTGTATTCTGAAACCCTGCAGGAAATTGACCTCTCGGACAAGTGGGACATGCCCATTTCAAGGGTCATTTCTTTCACAAAATTGTGACGAACCTATGTGTTATAGAAAATACGAGCACCCCCGTGGTGACCTATTGGCTCCCGGTCATAAAACCATGTGAGACTGATGGGTTCTCAAACTATGGGGATGTGATAACAGTTATCGAGAAGTGCTCGGATTAAAATGATTAATCGGCTGTCAGGCTTGAACGATCCGAAAACTTTAGGTCACTCATTTTAAATCACGATCGAGCTCACCATCGAGTGTCCACGGACACGGGATCTTGGACACTCGTCCTATTTGCCATCGCCGGTCGGCTACCTTGCAAAGTGCACCAAGCACTCGTCAAGGACAAGGATACAATTTTAGGTCTTCCTAAAATAAGACTCGTCGATCGAAGATGCTTCGAACCCGATGCGCGACGCGAAGGTGGCTCATCTTTTTTAAGCGAATCCATTAAGCGTGTGATGGCCTTGCTCTTGTGTTGAAGAATCCCTTTAATTGGCAGGGCTCGACGCTCAGTGGGTAATATGCGTCTGAACCCTATACATCACATACATACTGGCAGTGGCCAATTATGTTGATTATTTGGCGCACAAGCTAACTCTCTCTGGTGAGTTCCGTTCATAGTGAAGGGCACAGCTTTCATATGTCAATTCCACGTTCCAAAGTATGTACAGTCCTGACTGATGATCTGAATGAAGCGGTATCCCCTCTTTTGGATGCACAGAACGATTAGGAGAAGGACATCTTGGTAGCGGCATGTAATCCTCGTTGCCATCTTGGATTTATATACGCCGCCTATCCAACTGACCAGAGACCAGCTCTTTCCACCCCTGCGTTTGTTGTCTGCCTTCTCATCACTTGTAACTTCGATTCATTCACCTACCATCTCTTTGGGGTGTGTTGCTCCTCCACAGCTTCGTCGGTTGGATCTCGCTCACAATATATCACCGCCTTCAGCCATCTTACTTCGCCATCCATGGCAGACATATATCGTTATGATGCTATTCTCTTTCCCTCTGACGGTACGACAATTTAGTCGACCAAAACTCCGTCCTGAACTACCTTCCGTAGGACGGTCTCCCACTATCGTCAAACTTATGACTAGGTCTGTCGGGAATTTTGATTTAAAGACTGACATTGAATCCAACTCGGACAGTCCAGTACCCTGCTCGCCACACCACGGCACTTACGGAAATTCGACGTCCCGGGTCCCCCATCCGGAGGTACACATGGATTATGTATATCTCGTTCCTGGTATCCAATTACCGCGCTGACGATGAATTGGCTCTTAGATTGCCGATAAGTGTGGACGTCGTGCATGGGATTACCAGGTACATCACATTCCCGTCAAAAGGGTTTGCCAAATTTTACGTTGACTCACATATACTTCCTACCAAACTGGCAGGTTATCGAATCTCTCGATGGGATGAATAAGAAGTTCTCAAGACCTTACATCGTATTTTACCCCATTTCCTCTCGGGATGGGATGCCATTCCCAATCAATAAGTGCATTCGTGATCTCCAGGGTGCTGCGTTTCGGGGGGAAATGGCCTGGCGAGGTAATATCGTTGTTGGAAAATATGAAGAAGACCCAGACCCTTTCTCAAACTTGACCCATGCCTCTATGGCTGATTACCCGGTCATAAAGAACTACTTGAGGACGCATGGCTGCGTACAAGACGCGTCGTGTACAGCAGCATCCTTGATTGATGCCGTCAACTTCGACCCTAATTCAATCAATTATCACACAATGTAGATCAATGTAGATGTTCTGAAATCTCCTGTATTCAAATGGATCTGTCCCGTTGTTTACATCGTCATATATTGCGGTATTCGGAATAACGGATCGCAATACGGCGATCTAAGGTGACAAGACTCTATCGTGTTACATTCTCAACGTGGCACACAATTCACTGGAATGCATACACATACAAGCTACGCAAATGAATTTATGAACTTATCAGAGCTCCTGACGGTGTACTGGCTTCCCCCTTTCAACGGTGGCGGCCTTCTCCCTTTCAGCATGCTCTTGATGTTGTCTCCCGGCCTTTTTCGAATCACAATGTTCAGGTATCGGACTAGACGGATCGATTGGCTTGTGCGACACACGGCCAACCTTGAAGTAATTTTTGTGGTCTTTATAAAAGTTCTTCCAATGTTCAATACTCTATATAAAATGCTTGTTGTTAGATGCATGTAATCGAGTAGAAACATTGACCAAACCTACCTTTAACTCAGTGTCCGACAAACCGCGAAGATCGTGAGTCCTGTGATCCTTGAAGCAACCTGTGGCAAACGCTCTAGCTGCATCTACACCGGCACTTGTGCGGTTTATGAATTTAGTTGTAGGAGCTTTGGAGGATCAGATGCGCACAGTATGTGATATGAACCGCCAGGATGGTAAGCCTTACCCTGTGTCACATCGTACACATCTCCGTCTATCTATAGGAGAACGCTTCAGTGACTGGCAATCATCACATATTCTCATTTGGCCTACAGCGAGATAGATTGGTTTGGTCAAATCGCTACCATCAAATTGGGCCAGCATGCGCTCCGAGAATAGGCGTTCATTTTTCTGTCAAGGGCATCAGAGCTGCGGCTTTGGGGCTGAGTAAACTAGATGGACCGGTAGATAGGTCTTCAGCTGTAGCCATTTGCTCTCGTGCTCCCAAACGAAGCTTCCTGTGATAAATTTGCCCGCCATTAAGAAGATAAGGATTGCATATAGAATAAATTTGAACAATCCAAGTAGCCCAACTTCCTGTACAGCCGTTGGATCTGGTTCTAGAGGTCCGACTTCTTCTCCACGAGCAATCTTATCGTCTCGTTCCTTTTTCTTCTTCAGCCATTTAGTATGCAATTCTTCCTGTTTCTTGCGGTACATTTGATGGCTGTTCTAGGCTTCAGTTCCTTCTTGCTCTGTATGGAGAAGAACATTATCAAGACGTACGCTAGGAAGGGACGGTTGGCAGACTTTGTGGAAACCATTCGATTGGGGATAGCGGGATCCTTGACTTTGGGGCAGGAGGGGTCGTCGGATTCAAATGGAGGCATCGCTTCACCGCCAGCCATTTCTCTGAACCAAGACATGAGGACAACGGAGATTAACAAGTGGACCCAGGGTCAACTGCTACTGTGTAAGCAAGCGATCATTGTCACCTTCCTCACGTGTCCCAACTCGGAACAACCCCTGAAGCTCAGGTGTAGTTAGTAGTGTACTGCTATGTATCTCACTCACCGCACCTGCTTGTTGCGGTATATACAGAATTCTCCCTTTATTCTCTCTTTCCCCTTCTTCACGTGGGGCAGGGTCACGTCTACTTCGGGTCTACTTCGGTAGGTACCGGCCACATCAATGGATTACAGATTTGAGAGGTATTATATTATTTATTGATACTGGTCTGGACTGGAATGTATACTATATAAAACTGAATGGGAATACACGACTGCTCTCTCCCACCAAAGCTGAAGAGAGTGTGACTCTGGAATGCAGGAACTGGAATTACAAAAGACTCGAAAATCAAAACAGACCAGTGTTATTAAGATGAAATGCAACTGGGAGGATGGTGACTAAAACATTAAAGTGAGATGAAAGGTTATGTATCGTATGCGTGAAAAAGAGGACAAAAGATGGAGATGGAGATTAACCACGGGGGAGTGAATTGGATTAGGAGAGTCATGAACCAGGATATCTCCGGTATTTAGCGCCAGGCTATCTCTGTGTTTGCCGATTCTGCTGCTTGTGGCGTTCTCGTTCGGTTGCTCGTTCAGAGATTGTCATATAAGCGCCGCCGATTTCGTCGTTACTACTCGTAGGTGAAGATTCTTGTATGGATAGGAGCCGAACATCCCCATCAAGTGACTCTAGGTCCTCAATGTCACTTCGTCTCGTTAGGAAGGCCGGAGATTTCATGAACTATGCCCAACTTGATGAACGAAAGGATCGGGAGTAGGAAATCAACTCACCTTTGGCACGGAATCCGTAGACATCAAACGATATACATGTGCCTGGATTCGTTCATATAACCGGATGATATGCTGAAGCTGGGTAGCATTCAGTGCTTGTGCATGCTCCTGTTCCAAGCGACCTTGGAAAGTTCTCCCGGGAGTACTTGAAGAAACGAGGTCTTCAAGGTAGACGGTGAGCTCGTTCCGCAGGCTATGATCAATATTGAGTTCGCTGGGACTTGAATGTGCCAGATAATTGTTGAAAATGAAGAATGTAGTCTGTATCAAAAGTTCGTGATGCTTTTCCATGGCTATGTGACCCGGTGTATTACGGCTGCCTGAGCGGGTAGATCGTTCTGAAGCCGTCGCGCTGGAAGTGACCAAAAATTTGCTTTTGAGCTCCTCTACATCTAACCAAAACGTCAAATTTTCTTCACAGATATTGTGCCGTAGAAAATCTCGAAATAGCGCCCGCAACCGTGAGGACTCTATGATGTATTGCAACCTATCAGCATTCGTTTCTTTGAAGCGTTTGTCTCCAAATTCTGCTACAGACAATCGGCGGTGGAGTCGATTTGCACGAGATGTATGCTCGTTTCCCTCCTCGGAAACATCTACTGACGAGCGGGAAGCGAGTTCAACCGATGAACTACCAGGCGAATTATAGTTAGCTAGACGAAACTCTCCCCAACGTGCGACACGGCGGCCCTCGTCCGTGATCCTGTAAACAGCTTTGTTTGTACATCGGAACTCGCCCTGTTAATTTGTCAGAGGTTGTTTATAAATTATTGGAAAAACATACGTTGACGGAGGGACCAGATGTACTTGATGGAATCCCACGAATTGTAAAAACAATTGCGGATTCAGAAGTTTTCCGTTTATCGCTCACGAGCGTGATAAGACCAAAGCGAACGAATTGAGCAGCCATTTCTGCAGCTTCCTCACGGCCAACCACTGAAGTGAAATCACAGAGCCATTCAAGGACTGTCACAGCATAAAATGCAAAGCGGACGACACCGCTTCCCTTTTTGTTCTTCTCCTGCAAGTCGAACAATGGGATGCCTTTCGCTTGTTCATGGTAGCGAAAGGATGGATCTGTATCGTGACTGTCGGATGGGAGATAATTGGGTCGCTGACCAGCAAATCGACGAAAGAATGCAATGATTACAGATTGAGTAATAATGATCTCGTCATCAGACGAGCGACGTTCAAGGTGGAGAAGTTTGATACAGATGGGTTGGGTTGCGAAAACTGGTTGAAGAGCGTTAGCATTGATACCATTCTTGCTGATGAAGCGTTCGAGAACATGGAGTCCCTTCGGAGTAACTTGATAAATACTACGGTCCTTGAAAAGATTCGAGAAAGGATCCGTTGCACTCCCAATCAGGCCTGCATCCATGAAATGTTGACACATGGCCTTTGCTATTTCGGGAGTCATAGTGAATGTTGTGGTAGTCGTGGTCGTTATAATTCGTGAAGGTTCTTTAGGATCCGGTCCACGATTTGATTGAGAGAATTTGAGAGAAGCCAGGTTTTGCACAGCTTCATCTCTAAAGGAGCAGGTTCAATGGATGATATGAGATCAAGGGAATGAGCTCACGTAGTAAAGGAATGATGAAAGTTGCGAAAAAACTGCTTATGAGTGCCAAGTTTAAGCGAGACGATGAGGGTGGAAAATAGATCGAAGGTATCCTGAATACAGAATTCAGCGGATTCCAAATAATAGGAAAGGATGGCCCACTTTGAGGAAGGGCCTCCCTCGTCTAGTGGTTTTCATCATGTGAGATGAACTACCGCTTGACTCCTGGTCTTGAGAGGACATGTTGGATGGCCAATAAAACAACGAAGAAAAGAAAAGGCTCTGGATTCCTCCCAGAGAAAGGATAAGCCAAGGACGAGTGTGGGAAAAAGCTGACTCGGTTGCCAATCCAACCTTTCCCACAAGGGTGATTGCCTCGTGGCTGGCCGTGTCCCCTAATTAGGCCTGACATTTCGGACAAGCATTATCCCTTGCACTAAGTGGTAGTCTAGAGGGCGCACGGCTGCTTCTTCCGAAAGAACGGAGCAGATCCAGAGAAGGGACAATGGGAGTCTACCTCGTTGATCAGAATCGCTCACCGTGTTCAACCACGTTTATCACTCTTGTCACCGATCAACACCTTGATCACCGGAACAATGTTTCATCTCTACCCGAACATATTTTCTTCCGAGAGGACCAAATGATTGAAGATACGTTGCAAACAAACCCCGGCATGTTTTTCAGATTGATCCCTCTGACTATAAAAGGTAAGCATCTCCTGGGTTTCGTGGTCTGAACTTCGGACCTCGAAAGTTCAGGCGTGGGAATCCAATCTCACTCATAAGTCATAACAGTATATGGGTCTCAACTTGAATGTGAGGTGGTTGCAGTTCGTGGTCTCATCTATGAATGAGTCAACTTCAGGATCCAGCAGGTATTCAAACAATTCTTGACCAGATCAGGTCATCGCAAGCATGGCAGGATCTGGCAGCAACGTCAAATCGATCCTCCGGATTGACGTCCCCCTCCAATGAAGGAATGACAACGAAGACTAGTTCTTCAGGATCTTCTGTTGCATCTCTGCTTTCTCAATTAAGACCTGCACATCAAATTCTCGAGTCTCCCACAAACTCTGGTGTGAATAACGAACGGGAGCCTGCTCTGCAATTAAATCACTCAGAGTCCAACTTCACGACATCTCAATCTGACATTGCAATGGTCTCGATGAAAGATTCTTGTTCACTTGATCTGAGGGATTCTATGCACATCCTCCTACAGCTTACCCGCGATTCTGCCTTTGTGGAAGAAATGAACAAGGTAGCTAACTGTATTTGATCCCAGTGACTGTTGATTTGATTATTCCATGTAGATGAAGCAGGATCAGGATACTCTTGAACGACAACTATGGGAGGAGCGACGATCAGTTCACAAAAAGTACGAAGAAAAACTCAAGGCGGCAAAAACCAAGTATTTGTACCTTCATTACCTAAAACGACTTGCTGATATGTTTTAGAGCAAGTATCATTGGTTCCAGCATTTCAAAGCACGATGCTGAGGTTGGTAATAGGCTACTCGAGCTTACAGGCCATATTGACCCTGGAATAGATGTTAATCGATGCTCACAAGAAGGATTTACAAAAGTTTGATAGAGACCGTGCACTACCTGCCTGGGACAGCCTCCTCTCTCAGCAACAAGTCAAACTTCAGCAATTGGAGGTCCCTGCAATGCACATCACCTCTGAATCTGCTAAACGGGAGGTACGGATTCCAGTTCCTCCTTCATATCTCTTAGACCATCCTTCTAGCTTCAGCAACGTGTCTTGCAAGTTCTGATCAGCCTCGTTGGTCTTTCCGTCAAATAACGATAGTTTCCTGTCCCGGCGGCTATAGAAGACTTTCGGCTCCGCCGAGTCTACGACATAGAGCCTAAATCTACCTAGTCCTCGACACGTTGATGTCCCAGCATCTGTCTTCATGTGGCGCTCCGTGAAATAGTAATTATGTGCTTCTGAATCACGTCAACGCCATGGACGCTCTTACATCTCCGATAAATCAGATGTTGCAATCGGCTTTGAGCACAGTGGGGTTCGCTTTCCTCTGACTGATTGTGTTCCCGAATTCATGTCTGTTATGTGGCTAAACCTGATTGCGGACATGGCAGCTCTTCTCGAGAGTCAATCAGTTTCAAATTAAGATCAGAATTGCGAAAAAAATCCCTGAGTTTATCTTGAAGAGATACATCTTTACTGTGATCTATGGTTGCTGAACAATGAATTTCTCATTGTTGAATATGAGGCAAGGACCACAGGGTTCTTGCACTGCCTTTAACTGCCTTCACACAATACTGCGTCATTCATGTTATGAGATGACATCATATTTTTCTTTATTCTAACATCGATGTTGATGTTCACTAAGAAATTTCCTCCTTGACCACCACCATCCTCTGTGAGTGAGCCTTCTCTTTGGGGGTCTATCCCATGGGACTACTTATTGGATGTTGAGCAGGTGTTGAGTAGATGTCGAGCAGATGTCATCGGAAGTCAATCCCATTACAGGCGATGAATATTAATGGTAGATATTTGGTGGAGTAGGCACCTCAAGGAGTGAAAGGAGTGACCCTCCAAGAGGATTGTGGCAGTTAAACAAGAAGAAGCTGGACACTGTTCTGAAAAGAAGCTACACTGCAAACCTGAGTAAGTACTTCTGTAAGAGTAACTATGACATACAAGGGCTGGTCTGCTCAAAAATAGCAGAATTTATATTTCTGTTCGTATATGAAATTTAAGGAGCTGTAGTATTGGTAGCAGGACTTTCAGTGTAATTAATAGCAAACATGACTCCAACATACTTCGTAAGAGTAGTCAGAAGGTAGCTATCAAGCTTGACAAGCTTTTCAAACGATTGAAGTTGACCTTGTGGCATTCTCACATGAAGTTTGTGAGCTATTTCTGTTTTGATATAGGCGGCAACTTATCATCTGCTTGGCATCAGGAAAGTTGGTCATCATTTTGGACTATGCAACGCTCAGTACAAACGTTGCCAAACGATACGAAATGGGCAAACATATTTTCGGGTTGCACGGAATAGATGTCTTGCGCTGCAGGTATAACATCAATCCAAAGATCATCTTGAACCTCAAGCTTCACATCTGTGTTTTTCACTCTTTCCCCATGCCTCAGGCGCTTTGGATTCTAGTCATTAAGTACAATTGGAGCACTGTGCATTTTTATATTCATCTGACCCTTAGCGACAACTACTTTGGGTTCTAAAAATGATTAGTGGATTCATTCTCCTCCATGCCTTTCGTCAACTTCCACAATACAGATGACTTCATCTCGATACACTACCAGACCAATAGTCAATATGGCAATGTCGGTGGATTCGACGTGGACAAGCCGATTATCTTGATCCTCTCTCCAATGTTTTTTGATATACGATGGCTTGATAATCACTGCGGAGACCCACGACTATACGAGAACTATAATGTCATTGCTTTGGATACGCGCTGTTCGGGTGAAACTATGAGCAGGCCTAGTCCTCGCCACGACACGTGGGTGGAGGCAGCTGATGTTGCATTATGCCTTTTGGTATGCCACATTCTAACATGATCATGACCTGAGCCTCACTATAACACAGACGCTGCAGTTACCACCCTGTCACGTCATGGCTCTTGAACCAATCTCAGTTTGTGTTGCACTACGGTTCGCTCTTCTGTACGTTGGTAGTCACGACATTCCCAATACGGGGTGATTGACCAGCTTCTGCACCCAGTTTTCCAGAGTTATGTCTGAGTCTAGCACTGTGCAATGTCCCTTCTCCCTATGAGTAAGGCAAATGTGCCCGATGATATGTTTAAATTTCTTGTTCATGCCCGCCGGGCTTTAGGTCTGACCGGACATTCGAACTTTTAGATGAGGTTCTGAAACAATGGTGTTTTGCTGAAGACATGGAAACATTCGAGCACGGAGGGGTGGAAACCATCAATTTACTTTGCGGTGATGTAAGTTTCATGCAACTCTATTCGTCCTCGGCTTATTTTTCATAACAAAGGAGGTAGACCCTAATCTATACGATGAAGTTGTTTGATCTAAATTTTGACCTAAATCGAAATCCTCATCTATATTTCAGCTGATTGCCCATCTGGCTTTGAAGACACCGAGGGATCAGCGTGTCTGCTTGGCTGAAGTTTTGGGAGTGTACGTGAATGTGAGTATATTCTCGTTTGCGTTTAAGGAGAACTCCATGTTATCACTTTTGCCCAGCGGACACCATTAAGTCCAGAAAGCTTGGCTAAATTGAGGCAACCTATCATCATTTTCCATGTAATTCTGCAAAACAAGGCCATCTCTAACCTAGATTCTGAAAAGAGGATTTAGGGCGAGAAAAATGAAATGCACTCGACCGAGCATGCTGAGGGGCTAAGAAATTCATTGACCGGGGTTGAGGGGGGGGCAATATCTCACATTATAATGAGCAAGTCCTGTATCACATCCAATGACATGGATGGGCCACTGAAATCTTACAGATGGTACATCTAACCTATTCCTCAATCCGACAAGTGCTTCGTTAGTAAACAAAATCTACTCAAAGTTTCTGCAGCAGAATGTCAAGGGAGCATGGCTAGATTTGCGTACAATTGAGATTCCAACAGATTCAACAGAAGAGAGGATGCAGAAGGCACTGTTTAAATTGGCAGACATAATGGAACGTTCAGACTTGCGAACAAGATGTTCATTGTCTCCAATATCTTTTTCGTGCCTCTCTAAAGAAAGCGCCCAGCGGCAAGAGAAAATAATGAAAGAATACGGAGAACAGGGTAATACTTTCTCGCCTTTGGATTTGAATGGGAAACCACTGCGAAAGTATGATGGTTGACTCGTTCAAATACGTGACTCTGATTGCTTTGTATTGCGCAGGTATTCCGATCGTGAAGATCAACACTGGTTCAGAAGTGATATAGGGAGGAACTCCATCGCAAGTGAGTCAAGTGGCTGCGCACTTGTTCATAGTTGACTCTTCTCTCGAGACATATTTTCCATTGGCGCTAAGGCCATGCCGGAAAATGATCAGGGGATTAAACAATCCACCAGCTTGTCAGTAACCAACCTGGTTCAATCGCGGCCGAGCTAATCACAATGATCAATCCTATAACTTTGCTTGGTGATGGCGTCAGGTCAAAAGGTGCTAGGAATTTATGATACCCATATTTTCTGCCTATGAAGATGTATTACTGCAATCAAAGTTTAAGCGATACTCTATAAGGATTTGTACATCAAGAACCGATACAAGGTCTTTCCTATAAGCTGCCTTCTGCCATCTTGGCCTTGTAATATCTGACCATCTCCTCCAGACCCATATGAACAGACCAACAAGGTTGCCACTCTAACGACTCGTTAGCCCTTGAAGTGTCAGGGCGGCGCTTCTGAGGATCATCGGTAGGAATTGGTTTATATACAATTTGAACGCGTTTATCCAGTTTAACCCCGTCTTCCTTCTGCACTTTTTCAACAATATCGCGAACAAGTTCTGCGAACTCCCCAATTGAGTATTCTTCCCCATTGCCGATGTTAACAGGACGAGTTTCGTTGGAGTTCATGAGAGCAATCATGCCATCTATGAGATCATGGATGTATTGGAAGGATCTGGTTTGTTTTCCATCCCCATATACAGTCATATCTTCGCCTTTAAGCGCCTGGACGATGAAGTTGGACACAACTCGGCCATCGTAGGGGTTCACTCCAAACGCGTGTATTCAGTACCAGTCTGATCATTCGAGCGGGGAGACTTACTGCGAGGTCCATAAGTATTGAATATACGTGCGACACGAACATCAACACCATCTTGACGCTGAAAACCATATGTGAGGGTTTCCGCCACTCGCTTTCCTTCGTCGTAACAAGCTCGAGGGCCAATCGGGTTGACATGTCCCCAACTAGTCAATGGATTCGATAAGTCTGAGCTAATGATAAATTTGACACAGGGTCGCTCACTAATCTTCATGTTGTGGGTGAACTTCGGGATCACCGTAGACCTCTGTAGGTGGAGTTAAGCGAAGCCTATGCCAAAGCACATAGAAATAGTACCTGAAGTACTGCTAATCAAAAAGCGTGCTTTAGTGCGCTTGGCCAAGCCAAGCATATTCAGAGTTCCCATGAAGGAAGTTTTGATAGTCTTTACAGCGTTAAACTGATATTGGGGAGGCGACGCTGGGCATGCGAGATGATAGATCTCTGAAAAGTGGAATTTTGTGACCAAGTCGATAGTGAATTTAATCTACTCACGGTCGCATTCAATCATGAAAGGTTCAACTACATCATGCCGGACCAACTCGAAGTTTGGGTGTCCGATCCAATGACTGACAGTCGTCTTGGAGCCAGTAAAGAAGTTATCGAGAACAGTGACCTCATGTCCAAGTAGCATAAGACGATCGACTAGATGGGAGCCGACGAAGCCGGCGCCTCCTGTCACAAGAATACGCTTGCATCCCGATGGAGGTAGAAGTTTGACGGGCGGGAACCGAGTTTGGGTGGTATAAGAAATGGATGACATGTGAGGAAAGTATACGGATGTGGGCCGGAACATTTCATGACCAGTGCTCAGTTTGGCATGTTCAGTTTCAGCCTCCTCCTCTCCAAGGTATTCGAGGGCCCCCAAATCCTCCGTCGAAGCGATATAATGGGGACGCAGGTATAAAGAACGGAGAGTGTCGAGGGGGACTTCCGAGTCGAACCCAAAGCGCTTGAAACCCACAGTAGTTATTTCATTGCCACTGTTATCCAGCGTCTTGATCTATGGATGGTAAGATTATTGGACGGTAGAGTTCAATGGATAAGCCAACACTTACGTGTGAAGGAGACATGGGCGGGAAACTGGTGTAAGAGCGGCAAGAAAGAGGACATGGAGCTCGTTTCGACGTTATATAGGCATTTATAATTAACATTGTCAAGATCTAAAACATCTAGACTACAAACGTTCATAACAAAAAACAATTATGATTTTGACCTTGATACGGCTAGAATCCCCGCTTTCAAAAGTAGCGGTCGCCTGAAGCCGATCAGACTGTCAAAGACCAGTCACAACCAATTATACTAAGACGGTATTGGAACACCGCAGGTTGAGTGAAAATATTATAACGCATCGGTAACGAGCTCACGGGAGTCAGAAAATGTTACGAGGCACATTCAAATGCATTGTAGTTCAAGTCAACGAGTGTTCTTCAAGTAGCTGAAGTGAATATCATATGACACCCAGTCTCAGCTGTTTGCTATATTCTTGGTGCCCTAGGAGGGCCTGCGACCAAAATTTTGGCAGTAGCTGAAAAAAATCAATGTTTGACTGTCGATGGAATTCAAAAATAAAGTTTTGACTAATTTTTGATGCCGATTCATTTTGTCTACGACTTTCTTGTTCTTCGACTCGAATGCCTCGATCACAAAAGCTCGATAAGAAACCTAGGCATGATCCTCTCTATACTCAGCTCGATAAAGACGAAACAGAAGCAAAACACGGACGTATATCACAGCCCGGAAAACGCAAAAAAACTCACAAAACAGACAACAACGATAGTGGAGATGTACACCTGATCCTGTTTCTTTATTTATCAGTCTCTCAATTGAATACCAGGTTATCCTTGATCCCAAAACATCTCGCAGGATCTTTGAGCTGGCTCGCGACCAGCAGGATGAATTGGAAAAGCACGATGAATTGGAAATGCCGGATGATGCCTGTGATGATGGAGATAAGAGCGCATTCACGACCCTACGTCCACCAATCGATGAAGATGACGACGAAGAATCGGACATTGACTTCGATAAAGAAGTAGAGGAGGAAGAACTCGTGAGTGATTCAGACTTTACCTTTCGAGCGCTTGATTTACAGAATCCTAAGAAAATAGACGAAGAAGATCTGCATACACTAGGAGCCCTCTTGCCTGAAAATTCTCATGAGCGACGAACACTGGCTGATATTATATTTTCCAAACTGGATAACACCGTAGGCAATGCAACGGCGGCGATCCAAAGAGTTCAACAAGGTGCATTACCTATGCCAGTCAAAATTGCCTTCTGACCTGTTCCTAGATAGAGAACGACCTGATCCTGCCCTAGGTCTCAATCCAACCGTTGTAGAGGCTTATCGAAAGCGAGTCCCTATAGGCATTTACCGCGAATTTATTCTCACAAAAATCTCAATCAAAAGGTTAGGATTGTTCCTACAGAAGTACAAGTCCGGACCCTTGCCAAAGCTTTTCAAGGTCATCCCCTCACTACCGGCATGGGCACGAATGTTGGCACTCACAAGTCCAGAAAGTTGGTCACCCCATGCATGCCGTGCAGCAACAAGAATCTTTATATCAAACATGAAACCACCTCAAGCACAACTATTTTTGAGCGTAGTTCTGCTAGATGCTATCCGAGAGGACATTGATCAAAACAAAAAATTGAATGTTCAATACTATGAGGCACTGAAGCGAGCACTTTACAAACCTGGGGCATTTTTCAAGGGTGTCATCTTTCCAATGCTTGACGTGAGTTGTTGTCTTTTCTATCAAGGTGACAAGCATCGAGTATCTGCAATGGCATAGCAAGGTTGTACTTTAAAACAGGCCGCAATTATTGCCTCTATCCTCTCGCGAACTAAGATTCCGGTGCTGCATGCTTCGGCTGCCTTACTTCGCATCGCAGATATGGACTATTCAGGTATATAAATGTACTTCTTGAACGTGTATCTGTCTGATGTTCATCAAGGACCCAATTCTCTGTTCATCCGGGTCCTCATTGACAAAAAATTTGAGCTCCCATATCAAGTCGTCGATGCTTTGGTGTTCCACTTTATTCGTTTATCAAATACTTATAAAGCAAAATCCCGAGGAGACTGTGATAAACTGCCAGTGCTCTGGCACCAGAGTCTGCTTGTTTTCTGTCAGAGGCAAGAGTTTGATCATGTATCATTAAGGAATCCTTCTAAGTGCATGTTCTAGATATGCGTCAGACTTGACACCTGATCAGAAGGATGCTCTGTTAGACGTTATTCGGGCTACACCTCACCCCGAAATAGGACTTGAAATCAGGAGAGAGCTGGTAAATTCAGTTGTCAGAGGTGCACCGAGAACACAAGCGGATGGGGATATAATGATGGCGTGATACACCTCTGCTGCTTTCATTTCTTATTGTACCTCTATACACTTTGCTTGAAACGTAAGGATCAGTTATGTATATATGCTTTCTGCTAAGTGAGCTATCAGGTGATGGGAATGCACAAGTTCGAACCCCTGGTAGCGTGGAGCAGGTTCTGAAAAGACATGGTTAGCCACTGGAAGGATGTGAACATCAGAAGATGAGCATCAGAAATCACATAAAAAGAACTTTGTAAAATAATCACAAGTTGTGCTCACTTGGTGCTTTGGATGGTCAGACCCAGTATATAACTGAGCCAATACATGGAAAGTTGAGACAATTTTATTATCAATTTATCATCCAGCTGTAAAGGACAAGTGTTTGGACCACTATATGGACTCCGTTGAGTCATCTGAAGATTTTTCGATGTCAAAGCTGACTCCCCAATCACATCCCATCATCTCATTGCTTTTGCCATTGGTCTCATCCAAAAGCATTTGAGTACTTTGTACTCCAGTCACTGGCAGACGCAAAATTCCTCTGGAACCATCTGGTGCAGAGTACGGGACGTGAGCAGGTAATAATCCTGCTTGGAAAAGTGCTGTAGCCTGATCCCACCAAATGTGCTCTGATAGACTGAGTTAGATTCCTCGCAGCACGGACGTCACCGCTTACCGTTATACAAACGATCGCCCCGTATGTTCACCACCGCTATCATAGGAATGGAAAGTTTCTTGCCTGTCGGAGGTACACCAGGTAAGAGTCAATCAATAGTCCGATCATGAGTTGCGTAGAAAATAAACTCGTCTGATACGTTCCACATTAGTCAATTGAAAGTTGTCGACGAGAAAGCATACCAATGATGCGATCAGGTCCAGCAGTCCTTGAAACAACCTGAGTGTTCGTGTCATCCGGGTTGTTGAATATAAAATGATCTCGATAGAACTCTGTCAGTGCTGCACGACCAATTCCTCCAGTCATCTAATGCGGTGTGAGGGGCTAATCTCTCAGCATGACCATGGACACACTGTTGGAACATGATTGACATAAGGTTCTTGCTGTAATCAAGGTTGTGATTCTTGTAATCGTTTTGACGGGGAAAAAATAACATACCACCATCGTGGCCATTGTCTTTGCGACACTCCGAGCTTCAAATTCGAAGTAGCAATGTCGATCCCAGATGACCTCAAGATCAAAAACAGGACCCCCTAGCCAATTGCGTAGGAATACAAGAGACCGACTGTGTGCCAAGGAGGCATTTCCTGGATCGTAATCTGAGGTCTGCGGTAGGACAAAGTGCGGGGATTGCCCAGGATAGGAGTATGAAGTGATATTTTCCACAACATCTATCTTCTGAAGTACGTGTAGGAGAGTCGGAAACCTGGGCTTTGGATATGTCATCCTTGAAGAAGCTCCATAAGAGATCAGGCACGCAATTGGTAACCTTTCCAAGCCTATCAATGAATCCAAGACTGCCGGATCGTTGTCATAGACTAAAGAAGTGTCTCGGTGCGGTAACTAGCACATATCTGGATGAGAAAGAATTACCTATGACCGCAAATTTATCTCTATCGTCAAGCTCCTTGACTTGAAGCAAACAGTCGATTCCCTGTTTTATAACTGAGGAGATGGCAGATGCCTGATCGAAAACCGAGCTCGGTGTTAATGTCACACCAGCTACTGTGAAGCCCTCTTCGGCCCATTTCTGAACAGGTTCTGGATCAAGAGGTCGACGGCTCTGAAGACTAGTGCTCAAACATGAAGGGTTCTGAAGTAGGAGTACAATGCCAGGACCTGAACCACGGCTGGTCAGGGGTGGCTGAATGACAAGGTTGGAGGACAACGTGATCAGAGGGGCCGACGGTAAAGGAGGTGCTTGTTCGTTCTCCGAGTCTGGGTCGTATGCTTTTGGCGCCATGGTAATAGACAATGTGTGCAAGAGAGGCCCGAAGATACCCTAGTTGCCAGGAGAAATTGGCCCTTGTGATTACCATGAAGTTCACAGACTGTAGGTTGGGTGTATCAAACAAAACCTTATTAGGCATTGTATTATTAATAAGGCTGGTGCAATTTGAACGAGGGGGATCATTTCTAACTCTATCTTGGGCTTCATCGACAAAGCTATACAGGACCAAAAGCCACCCACGGCATTTGCCGAAGATTATGAAATTATCCATGGTCACTATTATCTTCGTTCCCTCCTCAAGATTCCAGGATGAGGTATAATATTTCGACCTGTCTATTGATGTTGTCAGCTAACATATTTTCTCTAGTCACCGTAAGGTTTGTCCAATCTAATGGCCACATCATTGCATCAAGGAGTTCATATTTAATCTTAGTTTGAAGCTCCTCGCCATGGGTCTCTAGGTTTCCTCCCAAGAAAGCGTTCTGCTCGCCATCGTGGGAAGGTCAAGTCTTTCCCGAAAGTATGTTTTATCTGGTTATTAGTTATAGCTTCTTATGCTAACATGAACAGGATGATCCCAAGAAACCTGTTCATTTGACAGCTTATCTGGGATACAAAGCTGGTATGACCCACGTTGTTCGTGATCTCGACCGCCCTGGATCCAGTATGTACTGGCTGTCTTTTCGCCTACATGGGTCTCATGGCATATTACAGAGATGCATAAGCGTGAAATTGTGGAGGCTGTTACTGTGGTTGAGACTCCGCCCCTGATCGTCGTCGGTGTTGTCGGTTATGTTGAAACTCCCCGTGGTCTTCGCACGTTGACCACTGCCTGGGCTACTCATCTCTCCGACGAACTTAAGCGCCGCTTCTACAAGAATTGGTACCGTTCGAAGAAGAAAGCCTTCACCCGTTATGCCAAGAAGCATGCTGAAGATGGTGGCAAGTCTATTGCTCGAGAGCTTGAGCGCATCCGTAAATACTGCACTGTCGTCCGTGTCTTGGCCCACACACAAATTAGGAAGACGGGTCTCAGTCAGAAGAAGGCACATTTGATGGAGATTCAGGTCAATGGCGGCTCCATTGCCGACAAGGTTGAATTTGCTCACGGTCTCTTTGAGAAACCTGTCGAAGTGTCTTCAGTGTTCGAGCAGGACGAGGTTGTCGATATCATTGCTGTAACCAAAGGCCATGGCTTCGAAGGTGTTACGCATCGGTGGGGTACCAAGAAACTTCCTCGTAAGACACATAAAGGTCTTCGTAAGGTCGCTTGTATTGGTGCCTGGCACCCTGCAAAGGTCATGTTCTCTGTGGCTCGTGCTGGTCAAAGTAGGTATTATTTCAACCTTGGTACTGGCTGCCAGATGTCTGACTTTGCGTCTTTCTATTTCCTTAGACGGTTATCACCATCGTACTGAACTCAACAAGAAGATCTACAGAATTGGCTCGGGCTCAGATGATTCGAATGCTTCTACCGAGTCAGATGTCACTAAGAAGACCATCACACCCATGGGTGGTTTCCCCCACTATGGTATCGTCAAAAACGACTTTTTACTGCTCAAGGGTTCCATACCTGGAACCAAAAAGCGTGTTATCACAATTCGCAAATCGCTAATGGTTCACACATCTCGTCGGGATCTCGAGAAGGTGCAACTCAAATTCATCGACACATCCTCAAAATTCGGTGTAAGTGGTGTCTCTTTTTACCAATATGATACTGACGAAGTCTATTGCAGCATGGCTCTTTCCAAACGTTCGAAGAGAAGGCTGCGTTCCTGGGTACTCTCAAGTCCTCTGCGTAGATTCATTTTTCTGTCACCGTCTCATTGTACTGTGTTTACGATAAGTCACATGATAAGTAACATATCGTGGGAATATCATGCCTGAAAGGTGTGCTCGAAAGATTTATTCGAAACATTGGTGAGCGGCGTGCGTTTACGTTGTTGCCGGGATAGTGCACGTCTGGTAAGTGAGGCAGCAGCGTACTCAACAGCTTCCTTTACCATTTGTCTCTCAGGATGACTGCACCTTCTATTGATGCACAGAGTGTCCTCTCTGGGCCTCCCACCAACAGTCATTTCTGTCATCCAGAAATGTCTACGAGTCCCAGGAAGGACCGTTGGACGTCGGTTTTTGATACTTGCGTCTCGCCCATTGGCTACGAATTGTTCTGTCTCTCGCTGGACCAACGAAGGAGAGTGTCTGGATACCGAGAGCTTTCAGTTGGGCGGCGTCGCACAGCCTGGCGTTCTTTCTTCCGGGGAAGAGAATGCGGAAAATGCAGCCGCAACCAACATGCCTCCCCAAGATGCGATCGGCCCACTTGCCAAACAAGTTGCAGAGGGAAGCGTCGCGCAGAAGACTATACAACGACCAACTTTTTTTATTCAAGATCCACCTTTTCTGTCTGGTCGACCTTGGACTCAACTGCCGATCAAAATTCTTCGTACATCGTCAAAGGATGCGATGTCAACGATACCCTTTATAGAAGGCGACGATGCAGTTTTAAAAAACGAACTTCACGTACTCGCAACAACACAATCGGCAGAGAAAGGCTGGAGAGCATATGGAGTTCTTTCCCGAATACAGCAGCAACAGAACTCCTTGAATCGAGGTACCGACCCTATTCCGGTTGTTCCCTTTGCTCACCTCCACCGCCTTGCACGCCTGATCGCCAGGAATGTCCCAAAGACCCGCCCTCAGTTTTCGCGCCTCCTTTCTGTTCTGACGACAATACAGAATTACGGAGGCGACATTCAGCTGCACGAGTGGAACGCTCTTATCGATCATGCCGGGAGAGGATACCGGACTACTCTCTCGCAGAATTTCTATCATTCCCTGAGCATCTATTGTGATATGATCTATGACCGTCCACCCGGTTCAGGTTTCTTAAGTGACGATGGCTTCAGTTTCCCTCGGGAAGGTGACCCATATGACCTTCACTTTCCGAAAAATTCTGCCGCTGAACCTGACATTTATACTTACACGACATTAATCAACATCGCGGCCCGAACTGGCGACCTTGCTCTACTTCATCGCACTATTGCATTATTAAAAGAGGCCGGGCTGCCTCCCAATAGAATAACCCACCTCACCCTCCTGAAATTTTTCACTGCCAAGAGAGAACTATCGGGAGTTCGTTCGACGCTCGCGCGCATGAGAGAGCAAAATCTGGATATCGGAGTTGATGAACTTAACGCGTGTATGTTGGCGTACAGCAAATGTTGGAGGGTCGATATCACCATCATGATATATCGCGCCTTGCGTCATAATATGGTCCCGGAGGATTACGTTGGGCACGACGATATCACTTTTGTCCAGGGACATCTTCGTCGTGAGGGGATCTTTCTCCCGTCTGATCTCTGGCCGAACGAGGTTACCTTCACCAGCATGATTCAGATGATGGCATATCATGGTAACCTTCTCGCGACCCTGAGTGTCTTCAGTGACATGATATCTACGCCTAATTCTGAGCAAGGCGCACCTCTCATCCTGGATGAGAAAGGTGAACTTCAGCGGGCTCTCTACGCTCCCACCGTCTCCATCTTTCGTGCTATGTTCCTTGGATTTTGTCGTCATGGTGTCAGTCCAACTTCCCCTGAAACAAGCCCTCTTAAATCGGACCCAGATGAGCCGGAATGGAACCTCGAGACCTTGCAGACCATTTTTGAAAAATTTATCCAACTGCCTCCTGACACCAAAGTCACTGCATCAATTATGTTCTGGATAGTTGGTTCATTCAACAAGACAAGCAACCGTGATGTGCAGCTTTTACGTACCATTTGGTTACGCGTCGAGGATTGGTTTGGACCGTTCAGATATGGTCCTGATCATCGATTGACCAGATGGCGGAAGAGACTCTTTCCACAAGATACTCATGACACGACTTGACAAACATCATGGTAGTATTTCCCCCAGGTTATGGTACATTGATCTGTATTCAAAGTGATGGTGTTTGTATTATCGTATCCTATTTGTCTATTATGATTCAACTTGGTTCTCCTTCCTCCACACCCAATAGTCACGCCATGATACACTACACTTCTTGCTTTTGAACCTCCGGAGTTTAATGCTCCTGCGCAAGTCTTCAGTCACGGTTCCTTCCCATCCTGCCTTCTGGATGGCACAATTTATAGCATCTAATCTATCCCAGCGCTGTTCAACCATGACTTCAGGTAGATAAGTAGCGGAGAAGGTCCGATGAGAGGTTATGTGAGGCAAATTAGGGGTAGATGACGAGGGCGTTGGAGTTCCCGAGGATGACGACAGAATCAAGGAAGGATGGGGGAATGTGATTTGAATCCCATGTACACCAACTGTCCAATCGAGATAGGACTTTGCATCCTCAAAATCGGTAAGTAGAGAAATTCTAAGGCCGGTGGGAGGCAGATTGGGAATTGAAGGGTAAAAGAGGGGGAGAGGAACCGATTGTCAATATGGTTTGTCTCGAATTTCATGTTTTTTTTTACAAGTTGCATGCAAGACATACCCGCATTCGAGTGAGTCAAGTTCATCACTGGTAATTTTTCGAAAGCGGGAGTCCTGAAAGGCACTTATGAGCGCATATTGAGCGATACCGCCTCTGATTGGCATCGGTTCGAAAACGCCGACGCAGCCCCTCAAGCGAAGAGGACGACCAAGTCGAGACGAGCGCGTGTTCCAGGTCACAAACAGTGCGCTAGTATTCCTCAGATCGAGGCATTGGAATATATTGCGGGGATAGGACGCACTATTTTTCGTCAGGAAACGCGGGTGGGATCGGTTCAGCAAAAGTCAGAGCGCAATAGAGGGTATCAAAGGCGTGATAGCAATGTTCAGGGGCACAAAGAGCATCTGACCCCAGATCCTCCACTGTTGGATTGGCCATCGCTTGAAAATGGAGGGCTAGGGCAAAGGTGGAAGAACGGGGACATAATCCTTATAACTGATGACCTAATGATCGATGGAAACGTGGCCGAGCCAGTTCACTTCGCGGATCGTTTGATGCATCAGATTCCTGAGTAGAAGACATATGGGACATATGTGTTTAAGATAGGATATAAGCTAGATAAAGCGAACCCAAGGCAAGCAAAGAAGACGAAAAGAAACTTGACTCGATATAAAATGAAGCCCATGTCCTGGATTGCTAGCAGCAACGTTGTTGGGCCGTCTGGCGAGCCTCTTCTTCATCGGCTTGGGCAGACCAGGTGGGAGTCGAGGCGCTTGATAGGACAATCCTGTTGCGCTTCCTGAGTTCATTTTCTCGCTCGATGGCATCCTTTCTGAGAATGATGGCGGATATGAGGTGGTCGAAAAGACTTTGGATGCCTAGAGATGATCGTAAGCCTGCGACGCCGATCAAGAATCGTCGACACGCGTACCAGTGTCATCCTTGGCAGATACTTCAAACAGTTCCATTCCCTTACTGAGACCCCACTCGAGTTCTTCGCTCTCCAACGCATACTCATCTTCTTCCTCGATGCTGTTACTGCTATTATCGCCATAAGCATCCCAGCCACTGCCGAAGCCGAAATGAGAACCGAAATGAGAAGATTGAGGAGTGCGGGAGCCGGAACTGGTGTTGGATCGGGTAAGGGAGCTGTTGGCGCGAGGGCGTACTTGGAGAGTCTTGCTGCGCTGGAGGGCGGAGTTTCGGCTAGAAGGGAGATCGAGGTAGGCATGAGAAGATGCAGGGGGAGAGGAAGGGGCGGAGTGGGATCTCAGGCCAGGGAACGAAGTAAAACGGGGACGGATATAGGAGAGGGTGGAAGGAGGCGGCGGCGGGGGAGGTGGCGGGGGCTGTGGGGGAGGAAACCAGTTGTGGAGGGAGAGGCGGGCGATGTCGGCGGTGACGGCGCGCTTGTGGTGGAGGTCAGCCTTGGCGCCGACGATGTAGATGAGAAGGTCAGGGTCACAGTTTTTCCTGAGTTCTAGAAGACGTCAGGACTGGGAGAATGGAGAGGGGAATGCACGGACCTAAGAGCCAGCTGCGGATGTCGTCAAAGGAGGAAGCATTGGTGATGTCGTAAAGAAGAAGAGCAGCATTTGCGCCTGGAAAAAAGTAAGCAGAGAGAACGTTGTGGCGAAATTATTACTAGTACCTCGATAATACATGGGCGCCTGTAATGAGAGAGATGAGAAAGAGTCAGGGTAGACATCGTGAAGAATAGAACCAACCATACTCCGAAATCGCTCCTGGCCAGCAGTGTCCCAGAGCTGCAGCCGCACCTTGACACCGCTCATGATCACTTTCTTCGTGATGAACAGCGCGCCGCTCGTCGAGGTTGTGTTTTTCGGGTCGAATTTGTTCTGCACGTAGCGGTTGAGGAGGGAAGACTTGCCAACACCCGCACTACCCATGACAACAATCTTGGCGTCGACGCCGCGGTCGATGACGAAGGGGTCCATGGTGGAGGACCACCGTAAGCGTCTGTCTGCCCGCCCTTCCTTTTAAGCCTTGTCCCCTCCGAACTGGCTCGGCCCGGCTCAGATCATCCACATGCTGTATTTTTTTCCGCCTACAAACAGAATGCTAACTACTAGTTATCCTGCGACACCACTGGGAATTCAAACTTGACATCCACTCCAGTCAGGCGCTGGTAGATGGCTGAGAATGACTCGAGCTTGTACTCGAGCGACGTTGCGTCCTTCAGATCCAAAAATCTATGTGGCGTCAGCATCCCTGCCATGTACTCAAGCACACTCTACTTACACTGTCGTAACTCTCGATCCATCCACCCGGACACGAGTCCTCTTCCCAGTGATCTCCGTAGGGTGGACCAGATCTTCCAGGATCTTGTCGTGCACATTGGTCAGCGTGCGGCTGCGAGGCCTCTTTTGCTTCACACGCGAATTGCGCGTAGGCTTGCGCAACATTCGGCGTTGCGCAATGAATACAACATGACGGTCAGAAAACTTCTTCTCCAGTTCTCGTGTCAGCCTGCCTCACATGAGCCATCCTGCCATCACAATCAATGCAAACAACCGACCTTGCCTGGATCTTGTGGAAAGCCTTCAATTGGGGAACCGGCACAAATATCACAATTGCCTTTTTGTTACCGCGGACATCAACTTCGCGGGCGGCAGAAAATTGGAGAGCTCGAAGCTCAGTCTTGAGCTCAGAGACATTATTTTCGAGATCGACAAGTGCTTGGGCAACTTCAGTCTCAAGAGCGTCGGGAGGAGTGGTAGGTGCATTTGCAGTGCGAAGAACTTTGTGGTTAACGGACATCTTGATGAGGACCCTACAGAACGATTCAACACCACATCCAGCTTTTGATCATGCCATCCAGCCTCTCCGTCCAACCAATCATCCAACCACCATGACCGATATCCCTGACGGCGACCTGGACGCACAACCAGAACTGCATCGTACTCACCAGACCTTTTGGCGACGGCGACGACAGCGAACGAAGAACTTGCTACCGAGCAGGGAGACTTGCCACAACAAGGCCAAACTCAGGGTTCACTCAGGGTTCCTCATATGGAAGGTAGTTCGATTGCTTCACTCCCCTATACTTCACTCGGTTTGCGACCCAATTTCCCTCCACTCTACTCTGCTCTCTTGGAGCTTTTAGTCCTGTCTTATGCTTCAAAACCTCCCTTCAACTTCCATTCAGCACGTCCAAGATGGTTCAGTTTCCAAATGCAGCAATCTGATATGACATCATCTTGGTAGAATACAACCAATCACGGTTCAACCCTGGCTTCTTATCGCTTTGAGTTCCTCCACCCATTTTTTTTCAGCATCCGTGCCCTTCGGCAGCACCACAAACGTCAAGAATCCGTCCTTGAGCTCCAAACCATCCCTTGGCTCTCCTTTTTTTGCTTTGGCGGCATTACAGACATCCAACAGCGTCATGTTCTTTCCGACCTTGAGCAGCCGTTTTCGTCGCGTAATGGCGTACACGACCAGCTTTCCACTGACGTACTCTTTATTTTTATCCCACTCGGCTGGTGTGCTGTTTGGCGGAAACATCACCTCCAGATGCGCCGAGAACGGCGTGTCCTCAGAAAATTCCGTTATCATGTCTGATGTCGCATATTGTGGGTAAAGAAAGAAGACTGGGACAATGAGCCTGAATTTGGAGGGGTCTTCTGTATCCCAATGGGGTGAATATTGATTTGATGAATTATCCTGGTTGGGAACATCTATGATGTTCCGTGCCTAGTAGATTGGCGTTATCAGTTGGCCCATTCCGTTGCATGGCTTGATAGTATGAACCTGGTAAGCTGCTGCAAGAATCGCTTTTTCTTCTTGCTTCTTCTTTATCCGTTCTTCTCTTTCTCTCTCCCGTACTTCCTGCTCCTTCTTGGCTTTAAGGGTTCTTTCATGCACACTTTTCATCCCCGTATTACTAGGGTCGAAAGCCAGGCACCGCCTGCAACAGTCGATAGCTTCGTCCACACGATCCAGTGCCAACAGCGCCAGCACCGAGCGATAATAAGCTTTTGAGCACTTGGCATTCATAGAAATCGCCCTCGAACAATCTCTGAGCACCGAACCGTAATTTTCTGATATGACGTACTATGTGAAAATCATTCCATTCAGAACGAAGGAACAACACGCACTAAGCTCCAGATTACAAGCCGCGGTATTACACAAGAGGGCTTCCAAAATACTCTTATCCTTTGGCTTGGCGTCAGTGCCTTGTTTATAGAAACCTAATGCCTCTCTATATCGCTTTCCCTTGAAGTACTCGTTTGCTTGTTCCTTGAAATTGAGTGCGACCTCTGTTCCTGATGAGTGAGAAATCATCATTATTAATATCGGCAGACTTGACCCACCGTCTTCTGTTCCCTCGTGGACTAGATCCTGCAGGGCTGATAATGCTATATTTTCTGTTTCATCTCCTGGAAGGGTTTTCATGAATAGGGGTACTTCATCGAATCCGTTAAGGGATGTGTCATCCTCGTTTCTTTTTTCTGGTAGTGGCCTTGTGGTCATATTCCAAGACATGATTCTTATCAAATGATGGCTTACACAAAGTCTTGATGACGTCTAATTTAGAGAGGGAACAGATGACTCAAGTCACGAAATTTGCATAGCAATAGAACAATCTCTCTCTCTCTCACACGCACTCTCTCTGGTGCGATTCTTTACGGCTATTAAATCTTGTTAGCAGGGTTACTCTCACCTTCTCTCGCATCCCCTTACACATTGACCATTCAATGAACCAGTTTCGAGGTCTCACGCGTGCTCTCAATCAAAGTGGAAAATTCAAATTCAAAGTATGCGTCTCTTCCTTCAACTGGCCAACCTTTATCAATCAAATTTTCATCTTTAATTCATGTAATTCTTTAATCGTTCACAAATAACAGCCACCAGAACAAGTCGTCGATTACCTGGTCATAGGGGGAGGTGGGTGTTTCAAACCATGTTGCAAAACCGATCATCAAAATGACGGATGGGGATGTCAGGTGTGGTTGGTCTAGCCATAGCTCAAAGACTTTCCCAACGTTTTCCTTCCAAATCAACCTACTTGATTGAACGACACGGCCAAGCCGGTGAAGAGACCAGGCAAGTCAGCGTGAACCAATATCCATTTAAATTTTGACCATGTGGTTTGATGACTTCATTACCCCTCCTTTTTGTTTGTTTTCGGTCACTCAAGCTCACGCAATTCCGAGGTTATACATTCTGGTGTGTCAATCTCCACTACTCCTTGCTATATTCAACATGAAACACTGTGCGTCAAGGTCTCTATTATCCTCCCCAATCTCTCAAGACAAAATTATGTCTACGCGGTCGTGATTTGATGTATGAGCGATGCAGGACATACAACATTCCCCACGAACAGGTCGGAAAACTCGTCGTAGCCAAAGAGTCTCAACAGGACTACATTTGTAAACTTCACGCCAAGTCCCTCAAACTAGGGAACAAAGAAGATGGTAGTCCCATTCTACCGACGGTGCTCCTCTCTAATGATGCAGTGCGCCAGATGGAGCCCGATCTATCAAAACACATCATTGCTGCATTATGGTGTCCGATGACAGGCATCATTGACTCTCATTCCTTTATGGAGAGTCTGGAAAAGGATATCATTGATTCCGAAAACGGTGAACTGGTATATTCAACACGCGTTGTCCGGGTAGATCCATCTGCACGATCCCTTGTTCCTGCTACACCTGATCTGGTTAGTCCTGAAGATGGGTGGGTGGTACAAGTTGTGACTGGGGACGCAGAGGAAGGGGATGCACTGCTTGCAAGGACGGTGATCAATTCCTCAGGGCTCTCCAGTTCCCTCATCCTCAACGCACTGTTGCCTGATGATTGCCAGATACCCATGTATTATGCCCGGGGCTCATATGCGTCATACCATGGCCCGGGCATTGGTAGCGTGAAACGCCTCATATACCCATGTCCCGACACAGGGTCAAACGCACATGGGTTCCAATCTCTAGGTACTCACCTTACTCTGGATCTTCGGGGAAAAGTTCGCTTTGGGCCAGATATCGAGTGGATAGAGCTACCACTTGATCCCATCCACGACCGACCTGAGGATGAGGCAGATTTCTGGATGAAGCACCTCATACCTGACGAGTCCCGATTACCTGAGATGTATGAAGCTGTCATTGATTATCTATCCAATATCGAACTTGCGGGTCTACAGCCTGACTATTGTGGAATCAGACCCAAGCTAGTCCCGCCTTGGGGTGGATTCCAAGACTTTGTATTCAGATCAGACTTCCCAACTGGTACAAGAAAAGGTCGAAATCCCATGCTTAGCTTGCTGAATATAGAGAGTCCTGGATTGACGTCTAGTCTTGCGATAGCTGAACATGTAGTCGAGAACATCCTACATAGAAACCTCGATCACGAATGAAGGTAGCGGAATATCAAATACATTCGTCCAGACGTCTATCGCCTAATCACGAGCCTTGACTTTGGGCTCCCAGCCATTGATTTTGGGAACTACGGTATTGTACGGTTTATAAGCGCCACGAGTACCAGTTAGATTTTCAACATAAGGCTATATGAGTATAGAAAGTTAATTTTCATTACGAAAATTCGTCAGCAATAGTTTAGGAACGTACTGCCTTCCAAGTTGGTGTAACTTTGGCAAACACAGGATCCTCAGGAGGGGCATCTTTTCGAATGTGCTGCAACCAAGAATGCCATTCAGGAGGTATCTGAGATGCGTTGTAGTCATGCTAAAAGAGAAAGTGTTATCAGAGGAACTACTTTGAGATCGGTTAGTCTTCGCACTTGGGTAAAGTCCACCCATCGTTGACGACCTGTTTCACGAGACGAACAATGAGACTTGTCCAGAGCGTTTTGATGAACACACCTGGAACTTCTTCTTCTGCATTCATGTTCTCGAAATAACGATTTCCGAACCTATCATTGTGTGTCTTAGACTCGGTGTATACTCTTCCCTCTGCACCCAACTTACTGGTCTCTGCCAACGTAACGACCTGACTTGGCATCACAGATATACTGCATCTGCCTCCACCACTCACGTAGACCGACACGTCGAATGCTACGGATTGTCCGTGCCAAAGAAACCATAGGGACGAGGAGAAAGGATTCTGTTTGACTGTATTTGCTCAAGACTGTCAGTTGCCTTTTTAGGAAACGCCTGAGCCCGTAATTTAGTTTATTGTATTTAATTCACAAAACTTAGCAATTGGATATTTTGTACAACAAGAGCCATCCCACAATATAGAATAAAGCTGAGCGATGATGTCGCAATGCGACCGAAGAGACAATAATTACAATCCGGATAGAACGAGGTCCGATCAAGAGAGTGGAGAAAATTCACAAGAAAAAGGGGGGTTGAAAACAGAGGAAATGCAAGGGCAGAGCTAGTCAGCATAAAGTACATGCTTTCTTGTCCCTTCTATCCACAATCTAAGATCTTCATCACTCCCAAGCCCAACAAAAGTATTCGTAATGCTATCGCGGTATCTGAGAATAGTAACATCACTCCCGAGGCGAGCTTGAACCTTCTCCATCAGCTCTGAGTGCGTTACTTTGGGGTGGACTCGAATTGCAATGAGGTCATCCGCTACACGATCGAAAATTTTGATTTTTACAAATGCAATCTGAGGATTGGCAGCAGATATTTGTGGACTGTTGGGATTAGAGGTAGCGTTAGAATAAGATCGGTTACGAAGTGGTAATGAGTTGAATAATGAGGCAGATGGTGTTGAGGCGGTGTTGTGGTGGCCATTGTCATATTGGGACTGGGACTGTAGATGACTGTCGTTCTGAGGTGAATCGTTGTTATCTGGATAGGGTGAATGTGACCGTGAGTAGAATGAAGTTGACGAATCCGTCCGTCCGTGGGTCTGATTGTATTTCCTGGTCCCACTCTCACTAGGAGTATTTTGGATATGGGATCGCAAATCGCCTTCGAGCGGTGGGACAGGAGATTGACTATAACGATCTTCATCGTGGCCCGATTCTTCTCTTCCATCATTCTCTATATGAAGCTCCTCCATTTTATCCCTGATGTCTTGGTCATAAACTTCATTCATGACTGTACTGTCATCCTGCATTGTACCAACTTCAGTGTCAAACAACGAAGCCAGCTCCTGAGTTTGTGGTTCAACTTCGTTTTCAAAGTCGCCAGGTTTAAGAGACAGGAACTCCCGGACGATGTGATGTTCTAGGATGTACCGAGCCCCAGACCTTGCGAGGCTGCAAAGATCATGAATATATGTATCCAGTTCTCCCCTTCTAACTGCAGTCAAGGCATCATCTACGTCTTCCGCTGGACCTGGCATGAACGGAAGTATTCGCGGGTGAGGTGGGTGACGTCCACCTTCACGAGGAAAAGCATCAAGAAGTGAGACTTGAAAGTCATAAAAGTCGTTATAAACTCTGAATAATATAAGTTGCCTTGCTGGAGGAAGCTCAGAGTCTCCTGGTTGCTGGTAGGGCTGATAGAGAGCATCTATCCGGAACCAATACTCTTCCATCTCATAATGGAAAGATATTACATCGGCGCACAAAAGCAGTCCATGGGGGAGAGGTTGTAATGTGGGAGGAGAGATAGGATCAGGGGTGGTAAAGGTATGGTAACTGGGGACGTCTGGCTTAGACGATGCAGGAAAAGGGCTATCCGTGACTGGACCTTTGTTGGTGGGTTCAAGAACACCAAGCGAGATACTGTTCTGTTTATAGCTGAGCATGGCCTTTTTCCAGTCGTCTACCTTTGGTAGTTCTCCTCTGTCCATTATTCCTTCGATGTCTGTTATTGGTTTGCCGGTTGAAGGATCATGTATCTCTACAAAAGAAGCAGGAATAAGACCGGGCCGTCCGAGACGGCCGATAGGCTTAGCGACAAACCACTCTCGATTTGATTGAGCAACCACAGTAATTGCATCACCACGTTTTGCATCCAACTCATCTGGGCGTTCTGCTTCAAAATCATGTTGAACGATTGCATAGAATACTTGCGATTTCTGAGTAACAGAAGAAGGTGCAGGTTGAGGGGCCGGGCTCTGAACCTCGGGCTGAGAAGCGCGACTGCTAAGATGCCAGTCAATCTCAAAGCTGACGAAAGTTTAACGGTTCCCATACGATGTATTCTTGCTAAATTCTTCGAACATGTGCCGTGGCACGAGTCCCCGTGCACCGGTCACTGGGTTGTGAGCTTCAAACCAACGGTTTCCATCTTCACCTGAGTTTAGTACATAGAAGAAGTCGCCCTTTTGGAATGAAAGTTCCTGAGGAGCCTGGGAACGATGAGAGTTGAGTGCGCGAATGACTTTCTGAGGAGGTAGTATTGCAGAAGGTGGCTTGGAAAGGGCGGGAAGAGGTAGCGGGGTGGAGATAGAAGGTCGAGAGCCATCCTTGTGCCCATTGAGAGATTTCCGAAGTGACTTCATCAAATACTTGACTTGGTCGTGGATATTTGCAAAGAAGAGATAATAAAGTATCAGTCACGTGCGTCATTTGGCTACATCTCGGTGTGAGGGTTCCTGATCGCTGGCGCTCATAGAATAAGTGGGAACCTCCAATGCGGTTACAAAAACTCTGCGACTCTGTGCGGGCGACAGGAAGCTGTCAGCCTGTTGATCACCACCGCCATGCAGCTAGTCAGAGACTGACAGGGACGCGCATCAGTGAGAGTTTCCTTGCTTTTGTCTTCCTCCATTCTTTCAACGCAATTGTCGAGTTTTGTAAAGTCTTTTCTTCTTGAGAGCTGAAAACCCTTGATCCTGTTCCTGGATTACGACCGCAGTATTTCCGACCGACTTGCTTACATAATAACAGTTTTGCTAAATAACAAAGATACATCCATCACGCTTAACCCTCTTTACCTCCCAGGTAACCACCATCCAAGTGCTGCACTATGGCTGCAAGAAAGCTACAAAGTATGTCTGCTGATTTTTGATACAGCCTCCTTTTCATCAATGCAATGTAGCTGAAATCGAGAGAACACTAAAGAAGGTTTCGGAGGGTGTTGAGCTTTTCGAGAACATATATGAAAAGATGCAAGCATCAACGAACCAGACACAAAAGGAGAAGCTGGAACTAGATCTCAAAACGCAAATCAAGAAGCTTCAGCGATTGCGGGATCAAATAAAGACCTGGGTTGCAAGTAATGACATCAAGGACAAATCACAGCTGATGGAAAACCGGCGACTAATCGAGACAGTAAGTGGTTTCTCAATTTTGTTATGTACAGCAATCTTTTTTTTTCTGTCCCTTCACTCTTTGTTAATCTTCATTATTCTTGCAGCAAATGGAAAAGTTCAAAGCGTGCGAAAAGGAGATGAAGACCAAGGCTTTCTCAAAGGAGGGTTTGATACAAGCCACTAAACTGGACCCCAAAGAACAAGAAAAGGAAGAAGCAACGCAATGGTTACAAACACAGGTTGAGGAACTTCAAATGCAAGTGGAATCTACAGAAGCCGAAGTAGAGTCTCTGCAGGGAGCCGGGAAGAGACGCAAGCAGGGGAGTAACATGGGGCGGCTTGAAGAGTTAGAACACCTCAACGATCGCCGAAAATGGCACATCAGCCGGTTGGAGATTGTACTTCGCCTTCTAAACAATGGCTCTCTCTTACCAGAGAAAGTCCTGGATCTCAAAGAAGACGTGCAGTACTTTGTAGAAAGCAACACTGTATGTATCTTCACTATATCTTACTGTATAGTTTGTTCAATTAAACTGTCTCCTTAGGAAGAGGATTTCGAGGAAGACGAAGGGATTTACGACGAGCTCAATCTCGAAGAGGAGGAAGAGAAATTTGGGCTTATCGCAGATGATGATGACAGTAGCAGTTCAGACGAGGAAAGTGAAGGTGAGTCCACTGTTTGTATATCCCAGAAACAGCTTAGCGTCTCACAACAGAGAAACCTTTACGGTCCTCAAATAAAAAACAAGACGAGGAAAGCTTGTCAGGCGTCAAGCGTGACGATAGCCCAATTCTTAAGAAGGCTAATGTTACCCTGCAGCTTCGGAGTAAGCAGTTCAAACACTAAGTTCTGAGCTGAATTGATCTTTTCCTCAGAACATCCCGTGGATAGCAAATCAAAACTTACCGGTGCTTCAACTAACCCTCAAGCCGAACAATCGATAGCCAAACAATCCTCAAACCTCAATATCTCTCAATCGATGTCGAACGTAGTCAAAGCGCCAGCTCCTCGGCCACCTCAACTACCGCCAATACGGTATGCGACTGTAGCTCAGGCTGTGACAAGCTCGCAACTCCCCGTCTCGAATGCCTCATCATCAATCTCTCACCTTCCAACGACTGCCTCATCACAGACGCACTCCCCACCTTCAAATGTGGTACCTACGACATCCGCCCCTCTTGTATCGACTACTCAAGATCAATCTTCTGTTAACATGTCTTCACCAAGTTTAACGCATCCATCAGTGACAAGTCCCATTTTGTCTTCCGCCGCATCAGTATCACAGCATCCTGAGGGGTCGATGTACTCTGCAGAAGATTCTCCAGTTTTGTCGGAGGATGCTCTTTCGAAACTTCCATCGCCTCAGAAGGTGACGCCGTCGCAAACGGGTGGGTTGACAAGCTAGATTTTGGTGGTCCTGATCTGATATCTTTCTAGATCAATCTCTTTCATCTGATTCCCCAGATGCTTCACAAGCGCCCTTGCATCTCGTGAATGGTAGTTCACAACCACCTGCCTCTCAATCTGCGCCCTCGCCTCTACCTCAGCAAGTCCAGCAGATTCCCTCCAGTGCAAGGACCATGTCACCCCCACCGAGTGCAACATCAAGTCAACCATTATTTGCCCCTGGTGTCAAAATTACTCAGAATGATCAGCAGCAGCAGCAGCAGCAGCCTGCTATTGGGAACCAGCGACTCCCGTCAACCACTCAGCAGCAACAACATTATCAGTCTCGCCCTGTCAGCTCTTCTGCGTTTCCAAGTTCTTTACAAGACCTGGTAGTGTCGTTTGAAAGCGTCAAACAGAAAGGTTTACTTTTCCTATATCCGAGTACATACCCTTGACTTATCACTCATAAGCCGTTGTCCGAATGAATAATCTAGACCATGTTCATAAGATGCTCGAAGGTGGTTACACTAGCATGCCCCAACCTCAGGATACTGAGAAGTGAGTATATTTATTCTTATGCTTCAGACTATTCAAAGCCCTTCTTGTCAGGCCCAAGTATTATGTACCGCGTAACCCATTCCAGACTCCTTTATACTACCCACAGACTCCTCACCCTCTTCTGAATACAGCAGCTATATTCTCTCAGTTGGATATAGAGACTTTGTTTTATGTCTTCTACTATCTTCCAGGGACATATCAACAGTAAGCCATACTCTCTGCGTTTCATTGTTATCTCATATGCCTACAGATATCTGGCTGCAAAAGAATTGAAGCGACAATCTTGGCGATTTCATGTGAAGTATGTAACGTGGTTCCAGCGGCACTCCGAGCCTCAAGCGATAACCGATGAATACGAGCAAGGCGTGTATGTTTACTTTGACTGGGAAGGATCGTGGTGCCAGCGAAAGAAGAGCGATTTTCGATTCGAGTACCGTTACTTAGAAGATTAAGTACCTCCTCATTAGCGATGGGACCCCATCGTCTCATTATTCTCGAGTGCATGTTGTAACCTATTAATTCCATACTTTCTTCAATTTCGTGATCAGGAGGAGGAAGCAATGCACATAAATCCAGCAAATGGATCACTCCAGCGTGACATCACCTCCAATGCTCTGGAAGGCTTTTTGTAGTTTCTCAGCTTCTTCTTTGGACAGATTCTCCTTGAGCATTTTGGGAACGGCTTCAACAAATTTTTTGGCCTAAAAGAAACATTTTAACTGAGCCCTGTCGAACGACGTCCGGACATACCTCGATGAGAGTCAGGTTAGGCACCAAAGATTTCACCTCCTTAATAATCTTGGGCTTAGCACCGGCATCAAAAGACTTCAATATGACATTAAACACTGTCTTCTCTTGAGGCTTTTCCTAAACATAGATGTCAAAGCCTGGCGTCACCAAAGGAACTAAAGACATACGGCGGCGGTCTCCTCGGGTGCGGTAGAAACAGAGCCAGCAGGGGAAGTTGGCGCGGCAGGTAGAGCAATTTCCTGGATATTGAGGCGAGACTGAAAGTAGAGTAAGCAAGTCTGGAAGATTACACGTGAAACGGTACTGCTCACCTTGAGTAATGTCACCAGATCCGCTGCCTGCAACAAAGTCAAATTCGAGATCTCATCGACAATTCTATGTAGTTGGGGATCATTGGAAGGAACAGAAGAAGCAGATGTTTTTGAGGGAGCGGCAGCAGCGGTGGTCAAGTATCTTGAGTGAGTGGATAACCGCGACCAGCTGTCAGAAGGAGAGTTCGTAAGCAGCCTGTCCTGACCAAAACAATACGGCCTACCGAAAAGTCAATCGAGAGAATGGGCGCAGGACACTTGAGCACCGACTCTGAACAACTTATGAACCATACAAATGGCAGATTGAACAGGTAGACTTACAGCCATGTTTATCCCTGGTGCAACAGGTTGGAAAAATAAGACCTTTATTTGTTCAAGTTAGACAACTGTCCTGCAGCACAATATCAATATTGATACTATCTATGCATGTAGTATTATTACGATATGTAAATACAACAGGGCTCATAACCTGTAACAATAATCCTCAGTCGAAATATATAGGTACTTCCATATGCAATTGAAACACTAGAGTAATAGAGATTCAGTCCAAGCAAGGTTCTGAAATAATAATGATGTTGCTGCGAGTCTGCTATTCCAATCTGTTATCCTTCCTCATCGTTCTGTCTCACTCTCATTGAGCCTTGATCCATCGAGGTTTCTTCTCATGCTTATGACCCTTGGCAACCCTTAACCAGAGCCTAGCTGAGAGGCATTATAGCCAGACTAGCCTCTGTCATAGAGCTCTGGTCAAAACTTTAACATAAGAAGTGAGAAAAGCAAAATGACTACAACACAGCATGATAGGCCATATAACTGAGCAAAGCAAGCTAATTGCAACACAACAGGACAGATTGCACAATAAGTTGAGTGCCATATAAGCCAGAATCATGATATAAATATATATATTATCAAATTGAAATGATAGTGGACGAAGATCATGGTTTTATTCCAGCCGCAAAGTCCTGGATTCATATGATCAGGCAACGACTGGTTGGTCACCCCACCGAGCTTCCCGGAACTCGCGCCTAGTTAGAAAACAAAATTTATCCTTTAGGAGAGTCGGAAAGTCCACCATAGTGAACGATTCACACCAAGAAACTACTCGTCCTGGGATCAGCCCGCTACCAAAGCGACTTCAGCGTTCTTATCGGTCGAAGATTGAGAAAATTCATCCCTTTGTAAGCATATTATCCTAACCCAGAATACGTCACTAATATGTAAAAGGAAAAGAAGGGTTCTAGGTAACTTGCAAATCTGGTCTTATCGCCCGAAGCATCTAACAAGTCCAGTGATTTCTTTTCCCTTCAAAGTCATCCAGAGACTCTAAGTGGAAGCTAAGTACCTCAGCCCCGAGATTATTACGTATTGCTGCAGAGGATAGAGTCTTCGTACGGGAAACTAATCACTTTTCCTGGATTAAGGTTTTGTTGGAATGTATTCATCCGACAACACCCTTTCGACTGCGTATTCGGTGGTTCTCGTATACTCACTTTCCCCTGGTCTGGAGTGATGGATTGTTGCTTTACGGAGTGGTCAAATCAAGAAATCCTCTGATGGTGCCACAGCGGGTTTCCCTGATGAAACTCGTGAAAGAACTTCTTTGGCTCCTCTGGGCCTTGTCCTTCCTTTCTTAAAGTACTATGGAAGGGTAAATACAGACACCTACTCTTTCTCTTGCCTGTGTCTCGTCGCATACCTCGCTCTAAGAATGTCCTCCTCTGGCGAACAGGTCTTGGAAATCGATAACACGTATGCTTCATCCTTTCCGGTGCCTGTTACTGTTGAATATAACATGGATCAGCATGGGGGCAGCCTTCATTGGTGTTATTTGTGCTGCAATGTGAGTTTTACTTTGGTTATTCTTGTCAGATTCATCAAATAGTCCAGGTTATACGGTGGTACGATACTGTCTTCATCATAAACTCTGTCTGAACATCTCGTATAGTTTCATGCGTTCAAACACTCTATTATTTTACTAGGTATCCCAAGGTATGGAAAGACTGCTTCAGTCAAGCTTTCTGACACATATTTACTTGAGCGAAGGACGTCTGGTATATCAAAGGACTTGTGCATTGCCTGTCCCTTATTCCTTTCGGGTGAGAACTGATGGTGATGACCCAGGTTGCTTTGGTCTGGATCTTCGATACAATACACCAGTGCCTGATATGTCATACAGGTTCGTTCCTGTGTCTCCAGAGCAATACAGAACATTGATAGAGGAAACAGTCTATTATTATGTCATTACAAATTTCGACAGTCCAACGATCCTTACTCATATGGTCTGGTGAATGATCACTCGACTGAGTAGGATTCTAAATGCGTACTAAGTCTTGTTTTAGGAGTGTCATCGCAAGTACTATCCCTATCATGTCTATCATCTGACGCTCATCCGCGTAGGTTGAAGTTCTTTTCAACGTGAGTTCTTCATTCGTGTATAATATTTTATTTTACTCTTGCCAGGGCCTTGTCGGATTTTTAGTTCAAAGGTGTGTGCTGACTTCCAGTAAAGAAACATCGCCTGACATGGTCCAAGTTTCCTGACATTGCGAGTCTGGAGGCGTAAGTTTGATGGCCTGATAGCTGTCATTTGACTGCTCATACCTTCATAGTAAGCGGCAACAGCCTTGTCATAACCGGGATCATCGTAAGCGTGATCCACCAACCACTAATTCTCTCATGATCACCTAGGCTTGCATGGTTGTCGCCGAGTTTGGTACGTGCGCAAAGTAAAGATACAAAACAAATACAGCAATTGATTGTTAATTCTTTCCAATAGGCTGTTCTGTTGGTAAAATCCATTACTCATGTCCTTGTTGTTTCGATACTCATTTCCTGGTGCAGTCTTCACGGCTAAAGCGTGGGCAAGAGTTATACCTTCTTATGTGACACATTGAGATCTTTATAACCACAGTATCCGGTTAAATGACTGGGAAGAGCTGAAGGCACTCAAGGTCGGACATGCTCTCCACTTTGCCCCCTTGCTTGCTCGCCGACGCCTATTGACTGATAGGGACTTTCAATGACAGTCAATATCCTGGCTGTATTGCCGGACGTTCTCATCGCTGCTTCTCTTTTTTATTTCCTCCAGCGGTCACGAACAGGCTTTAAGAGGTGAGCCTTTTGACTATAGTCTACTAAGTCACAGGTTAACTTCTCCCCCATTTCTGCAGGTCCAATACGATGATAACTTGGCTTGTAGGTCTCTTGTCCCTGTGCAGTTAGAAGAATCTCATCCAGATGTAGATTGTATTTACTGTAAGTACAGGTGTTTTGACTAGCATTTGTGCAATTGCATCACTTGTATCCGTGAGTTGGGTCGTCTTCCTCTGGAGGAATTTCGATTAAATGATTCTCTCAGATTCTTGCTTGGGGGGATACACTCATTTATGTTGCATTCTATTTCAGTCTGGGAAAACGTAGGGTGTCCCTCTCCCTCTTAGCAATTGGATTCTAATAAAATCCTAGTGTATAGCAATTCTGTATTGGCTACGCTTAACGCTCGGATAACTATCAGAGGTTTGGGAGAAGATAGCGATGAGCTTTCCTTCTCGCTTCAGACAGCAACAAAATCTTATCGACCAACCTTCAACACATCCGCTTTAATGGTAAGGTCGCGCCCGTTCGGTCGCTGTCCCTTGATTGACACCGAAAATAGCGATCTACCAATATATCGATCAAGATTGATGCTGCTCAAGAGGCGTCCAGAGATCATCGTGTTCCAGGTTTTGAGGTGAGCAGGTGAATGTTTTCGCTGTCTCGAGCGCCCTCGTCAGTAACGACAACTACAGCCTACCACCGGGGAAAGTGTTGTCCAAAAATTTCAATAGTTTTGATCGCCGCCGGCGCCGACCGGTGATGGCCGACCGGAGTCCAGTGAACCGCCTTCAATTGATTACGAACCACTCAAAACGCAGAGCTCTTCGCAATTGTACTAGATGTGGCCAATGCAACAATCCTCAGGGGCGACCGTATAATGGACTCTCTGTCCTCTGCTAAGAGGGCATGCTCAACGCGTGGAGATAATCATACAGCCTCTCCACTCACGAAATCCTCTCATTCTCCGAGAGGAAATGTCAGACGAGCATATCATCCTGTGCTCTGACGCTGACCTTGGAAATCCAGCCGAGCAGGCAGAACCTGTGTGCCAACAAGGCAGACCTTGATAGATGTCACGTGCAATGCTGTCCTGAGGGATGTTACTTTGTTTTGTTTTCAATAATGCAGGCAGGACTGATACAACATGCGCACGATGACTTGGTGACAGATGTGTCATATGACTTCTACGGTCTACGCCTTGCCACTTGTAGTCTTGACCAAAGGTAATTGCCCTAAATACTCTCTTACTCCTCCGCAATTCATTATCTCCTATCACAGAATAAAAATATGGCAATTCGATGAGGCAACAGGCTCTTGGTTCGCTCAGGATGAATGGAAGGTAAACACATCGTATCTTAATTTTATCTACTTCTGCAACTGTACATTGACAGGCACATGAGGCTCCGGTGGCAAGAGTCAGCTGGGCACATCCTGAATTCGGACTAATCCTTGCATCGTGCTCCTTTGACCGGACAACCAAGATTTGGGAACAAGCACCCTCCGGTGTCCTACTCGACCCTCAACTCGGGGGAGCCGCGGCAACTGGTGGTGGAGGGACCCAACCCGTTTCGCATTGGATCGAGAGGAGCGTCATGACCGACAGTAAAGGAACAATGCGTGATGTCGCTTTTGCTCCTCATTATTTTGGCCTCAAACTTGTACGTCATTTGCCTTTTGACCTCGCAAGACCAGCCTGACACACTTTAGGCTACAATTGCATCCGACAATATTCTCCGTGTCTACGAATGCATAGATCGAACAAATTTCATGATTTGGCAATTGCTACAAGACATCGATGTAGCAAATCTCCCTTCTTCATCTACACCCACATACTACTCTCACGCCCAAACTATGACAGTCGGGACCCCAACACAAACGTTTTCTTCTTCCTCCCTTGGTGTTGCTAGTGGTGGGCAAGAGAAAACCAACTACGCAGATCACGCGCAAGCTCTATCTCAAGGTCTTGCACAAAATGCTACTACAAATGCTGCGAGCGATAGAACAAAATTTGACATAGGAAATCGTGAGGCTGATGGAGGATGGTCTCTCTCATGGTGTAAAGACCGGTACTGGGGAGAGATCCTAGCCGTTTGTGCTGGCACATCTGGGAAAGTCAAGGTATAATTAAGGTCGTTACGTCCTCTTGACTTTGCAAACTGATTTCCTGACGCGCAGATCATTCAATTGAACCCCTTACGTTCTTATACGACACTCCTAATACTTGACCCATCTCCCTCGAACACCACTTCAGGTGTTGATCCAAGTGATCAAGACACACCCGAAGTTGTTCTCCCACCACCAGGACACGCTACACGTCCTTCCTTCTCTGAAGGTAGTGTTTTAGAACCCCCGGATACAACCGCAGATGCTTCTGCTCAACCCAATGGCTCATCATCTTCGCTCGTTCCTACCACTTCATCACAAGCTCAAGTTCAAAGTACTGCCCAGACCAGTGCACCTTCAGTACAAGATATACCACCCGTTACATCATCCGTTACATCCGTATCATGGGCTCCCTCATGTGGCCGTTCATATCATCTAATCGCAACAGGGAGTCGTGACGGTAGCGTGAGGATATGGAAGATCCAGCCTGGTGAAGAATTGGAGAGTGGCGATGGCGATGGCGAAGACAGTGAGCTGATTGATGGACAGGATAGCGAGAGCGATGACCTGAAATGGGCCATCATTGATGTGACAAAGGTTGAACACAAGTAAGTGGGCATGGGTTCTAATGCATCCGTAGTATTGAATTGATCTGCTTTCAGATCAGCTGTGAGTCGTGTAGAGTGGAATATTACTGGGTATGAGTATCCTCCAATCTTACTATGACAGCTCTTGACCTTGCTCTTCTATAGCACGATATTATCCTCAGCTGGTAACGATGGCTATGTTCGCCTATGGAAAGTCGGGCCAGATGGCGAATGGAAACCGGCTGGGAACATCAGTGTTGAGCAGGCTGAGCAAGAGTCACAGGCTGGCCAACAGGGTGTTCGTATGGTATGAATGTACAGCGTCATCATGTTGGTGATTACCTTGCACCTGTCTGTTTTGTAGTAGATATCCCTCGGAACAAAATGTAGTATCTGATCCCAGAACATATGTCAAATGTAGTGAACTGAACATATGATGTTAGTGAGACCAGCTCTCAAGATTTGAAGTATCATCGGTTGTAGCCAAAGTTATTACTGCAATATGTGGATTTGGATACTACATTTTGTCCTGATTGTTCTGAGGGATAGAGATTATCTATTGCATAGAAACAGATAGGTGCAAGCCAATGTTCAAGGTAATCACCAACATGATAACACTATATATTCATACCATATAAACACCCTGTTGATCGGCCCTGCGACTCTTGCTTAGCCTGCTCGACACTGATGTTCCCAGCCGGTTCCCATTTGCCATCAACCATTGCATATTTTCAACTTTATTATTTGTTAAATATTTATCCAATGAATTATTTCAAGCATATATTTTTGAAGGAACACCCAGTAGTCATCTCAGAGACAATAAGTTCAGGTTGTAGTAATACCTTTGAGAGGCCCAGGAGGAAAAGGGTTGACCATCAATGTTGACAAGCATTTGATCTTGTACTCTTCATTCATTGAAAGTGATGTGTGTGTATAGTGAGGAGGTCGAGGATGTCTCAGAGAAGCCTGGCTTTGAGCAGAAAGACAAATATACAATTCATCGCATGACTTTACAAATAGTTGCAACGGGTATAAGACACGCAAAAAAAGAAGATACAAAATACAAACAGGAAACATGACTAAAGGTTTTTGTGTCTCATCGTCTACCACCAATCACCCTGCTCTCTCATCGCATCCGCAACCTTGATAAACCCAGCCACATTCGCACCACTCAACAAACTTGGCAATACATTACCATCCACCTGAGCCTCTCCACTCCACTTCTCACCCGCGTTATAACAGATCTCATAAGCATCAGCCATAATGCTTTTCAATTTAGCATCGACTTCTGAGGTTGACCAATTGAGGCGCTGGGAGTTTTGTGCCATTTCGAGACCGGAAACGGCAACACCACCACAATTGGATGCTTTTCCGGGGGCGTACCAGACACCTTTGAGACCGGAACGACGAGACACCTCAAAGACGGCGATAGCTTCTTCCGTGCAACCCTGTGATAAACGAAGTCAGCAGGGAAGGGGGACAGATTATGGAAGAATGTACCATGTTAGAACCCTCAGCGACGATACGAACTCCAGCCTTGATCAAAGCCTCAGCCTCCTCTTTTGACACTTCATTCTGGGTGGCTCCAGGAAGAGCAATGTGAATTTCAGAGAGAAGGGTCCAAGGACGCTTGCCTAATTCAATGCAATGACAACTCAGACTTTCAATTCTTTAGAATGAATGCTGAAAGGAACATACCAGCATGGTAAGTATAACCCTCTCCAAGCTCACCAACGAGCGATTCAAGTGATTCACCACGAAGTTTGGCCTGTGCGACCTTCTCAATATCCGCCTTTGTAAATCCCTTCTCAGCGATCAAGGAACCTTTTGAATCGGAGAGTGAAAGAGGTGTAGCACCCAATTCGATCACTTTGAGTGCGGTATATTGAGCAACATTCCCAGAACCCGAGATAGCCACAAGTGTAGAAGGCTTCGAGAGACTATATTCTGGGCATGCACGTGCGATCATCTATTGGATAGATAAGAAACAGATAGTTGGGGCAAAGAGAATGAGCGTACGTGTTCAACATAATAGATGAGACCATAACCGGTGGCTTCAGGACGGATGTAGGAACCACCCCAATGGAGGCCCTTTCCTGTGAGCATTCCAGTAAACTCATTCCTCAGTTTCTTGTAAGCGCCAAAGAGATATCCGATCTCGCGGGCACCAGTACCGATGTCACCGGCTGAGAAAATGTCATTAGCATGTCAGATAGGCGGAAGGAAATGCGATTGGACGGATCAAATTTTGATCACGGATCGTAACATAATTGGATGATAAGGTAACTTACCAGGAACGTCAGTGTCGCTTCCGATATGCCTAAATAATTCAGACATGAAAGCCACACAAAACCTCCTAATCTCGTTGTCCGATTTTCCTTTTGGATCAAAGTCAGATCCACCCTTTCCACCACCCATATTAAGGCCCGTTAGAGCATTTTTGAAAGTTTGTTCAAAACCAAGGAATTTCAGGATTGATAGGTTGACGGAAGGGTGTAGGCGAAGACCACCCTTGTAAGGACCAAGTGCGGAATTGTACTACATAGATCATGCCTCATGAGGAGGAGAGAAAATGGATATAGAATGAAACACGTACTTGGACTCGGAAACCACGGTTGACTTGGGGGATGTTTTGGTCGTTTTCCCATACTACGCGGAATTGAAGGACGCGCTCGGGAACTTGAACGACCTCAAGGGCTTTTTTATATCGGGGGTTTGCAGCGAGGAAGGGCTGCAGACTCGTTTCTAACTCATGGAGGGCCTAACGAAGAAGAGTGTCAACTTCAGTTATGATGCGTCTATTTTTGTCCTCACTTGCTCAAATTCGGGCTCATGAGGGAGAACCATGACTATCGTTGAAAATGAGGTAATAGATGAATTTGAAGTAATAGCACGGGTTGAAGGAGGAGGGAGGGGGCGAATTATTTTTCGCGGGGCGATTCAACAATTTGTACCCGGTCCTTATCTCTGACTGGATACGCATGGTCGACACCCTTATCTTTGAACCCTTTTGATTGTTCCGACTCTCCTCGGATTATTCACATTATATCGCGTCCCTTGCAGGATAAGACTATTTTTGAAATTCAAAATCAGAGCAGATTGTGACTTTTATGGGAATTCATGTCCGAAGACGATGCATATCATCAGATGAAAACGTCGAATGCTGAAAAAGTTGTGAGAATGCTACATGGAGAAGTTATGGTTATCTCTTGGCTAGTTAACAATGGAACGCCGAAGTGTCCCGTCGCTCCATCCTTGCAGTAGATAACGGGCCGGGGTCCAAAATTTCGTGAGAAACCGGATGGAGATTGGAGTTCGGCCGTGTATACTCGAGCGGAGATTTACCGACGAAATCCTCATTCTCACCGCGATGGTTTCCCCCGGTGCCTAAACAGACCACTTAGCGAAGCGTGTGTAGACCGAACAAAAGCTTGGCGGAAACTTGACGACGGTACTGCTGCCGAAAACTCATCCGCTCTTCTTGGCAACATCATTCGCAGCCAGCACGTTGACCATGGACTACTATTACCGATGAATTTGGGAGAAACCCTGATTGATATATGATGTCATTGAGTGACAAGTTTCAAATATCTCCCTACAAACTTTGTTTTCGAGTTCGGAGGCAAGACAGCTTCCCGAGGATTCAATCTGCTATTCAGAACATTAACCATCATTGATTTTATGTAATAATCTGTAAACTTTGGGTATGTTTGTATTGGAATATGATCGGATTGCTATTATTTCTCATTATATGATTCTGTTGAGATGATGTTGTAATATGCAACTTTCTAGTATGAGGATTGACCCAGTTTTTGCTACTCATGGGTCCTTACTTATATAGACACTGGTAATAATGACTGATTGATTACAATAGTACCAATCAATCTATCCTTCAGGAATTAATTATATTCAAAAAAATTTTCTCAATAAACACTTGCGCCATATGTCTGTTACTGGTCAGCTATCACTGTGAATTCAGTATCACACGGGGTCATAGCGAGAGTGAGCATTTCATTTTTGAGAAAGAGCTGTCTGCACGTGACTGTGGGAGATATCGATGCTATTTCAAGTATCCAAACGGTCGTAACCTACCTGTACTTGTTATCACTTATATTTTGCATCATGTTCTGCAGGCCTTACGGCTGTCATGAGAAATGGTGGAAACTCTATTGTTGTCGGTATGTTTACTCTTCCCTCCTGTTTTCCGTATCTATGATGCGAATTGTACACACCTCGAGAGATGCCTTCGCATCGATGAACCCTCGGCTCCCCTCTTTGTTCTGGTACGTTGTTTTAGCAAGGAACCGTCCAAAGGGGAAGCCAAGAACGGAAAGCTGAATATACGAAGAAACCTTGGGTATCCTAGCTCTCGGAAACCCTCCCCTCATGCTTGAAAACTTTGTGCTGATTCCATATCTTATATAGGGTGTCTCTGTAATCCGAATGCAATCCAGATAAGCTGAGCATAATACCAAATCATCAGTCCTTGGAGGTAGTACACATGACAGTCTCCGTTTTTCGGTTAGACTCTGTACATGAATTGCTTCTATCCTCTAACTGGCTCATGCACCAATATCTAACTCGAGAGGTTGCAATAGAATTCATGTCTCCGGACCTTATACTGCATTGGTCCTTCAGAGATAATCTGTTGGTAAGCAGCATTATCAAGACGCTCCTGCACATCTACTCTCTCTTAAGTTTTGGCAGTATTATGTCAAGAAGTCTCGCCAACTTCTCAAACAATCTCTGAGTGTCACAACAGAGCTGGGCCCAGAAGGAACAACAACTTAGATTGATGATACAGATTTGTTGCACTCTATTTTCGCGATATATCCCCGGGGGTCTTTGCAGAGGCAGTGGCTGCCTTTGGAGCCCCAGGACCTCCGGTTCTGGTGGCACTTCCACCACTTGGATTGACTATACCTCTATTTGTATTACTAGCAGCTGCAGATTGTGCCCGGGGGGGAAAGAGTTGCTTCCTGCATTGTTGCCGGCTTTGGCCTATACGAAAACTCAAGTTGGACTGTCGACAGATATGGACCATGGAACCGACGAACCTGAGTGGATTGAATTCTTGAAGCATCGGAAGGCTTCATAGGATTCTTACTTGGAGCAGAATTTCTACTAGTTGGCATGCTGTATGCACACGTCGTGGAGCTGAGTGGCTTGTCAGGATCCTTCTTATTTCAGAAGAGCTAGCTCCTACTCACTATTTGCTTGAGTGCAGATAAATTGTACTTGCGGTTCTGGCTTTCCTGTCTCTGGCTCTGTTCATTATATCCTGTTGGCCTTGGTGCGCTATATTTGCTACCTGTGAGCTCTAACTGCGTCATTTCATTCGATGAAGTCCAGTGAGGCAGAATCATAAAATCCCAGGTAATGATCAGGAACGATAAAGAGCACGGATTTCACCAAACTCGATAGCGATAAGAGAAGAGTCCGATAGTAACTATGAACGAGGCTAGGTGCGGGCTTTTCGCCATTGTCCCCATTGGAAGATGATTGCTGGGATATTCAAAGTATTGCCTTATCCTCCACTTCTATGACTTACCCTATCGAAAGTAATCATGGCATGTTAGTCATCTCCACCGATGAACACCTATAACTTGATTAGTTCTTATAAGGAGACTAATTGCAACGTCATTTCATCGATCAACTTTGACGTTTGGCATGCGAAGTATCTGCCGTTGGTCAAAGATATCAGATATATCAGATAATGTTCATAGACTTGGTTGAGACATGTACATTTCGGGTGGCATTTGGTTAAGGGTCTGATTCTTGGGTTATACATTCGCCCTTGTGGCAGATAGAGAGCTCTTGAGGTCTCAATCATCATAGACTGAAATCTGGAGCACATGATTTCTGTCTCTGCCTCAGGAAGCGCAGCATCCGAAGCGTCGTGAAGGATGGACTTTGTTGTTAGCGATCTATTCGTGGCTCCCCGGCTGCCACAGCCGGCCGTAGTCTATTTGACCTATCGCACCAAAAGCCGTACAACTGAATTTGAAGGCAATAGAATTCTCGTTCCTGCTTTGCCGAATTGCAAAATCTCTTATTGATTTTGGTATCAAGCCAATACATATACACAGTGGCATCCCAAATTGGAGACTCAAGGTTGGAGATGGTTTTTAGAAATGATTCTAGACGCAATTGACAATGGGCAAGATTATCAACTGGAACCAAGCCTTTGACCACGACCCCAGGTATAACCGCTATTTGATTCAGATGCTTCAACCCTTCGCGGTGCTACTACATGGACACCTCCTGCGGCCATTCGGGTGCTGCCGCCACCGGGAGTACCAAACTGAGGCGGCCGTCTGTCCGGACCATCAAGCCAATTCTCCAACCACTTGGGTGCTCTAACATATCTGGCCAAAGGGCCAATAGACCCTAGTGCCATTCCCCACACACCCCATAGCCAAGCATGTCCAACTACAGCTCCCGCAGTAGCCTCCGCCGCGGCGCTGGGCCCACCCATCAATAGATCCATACCGACCATAATGTAAGGCAAATACTGGATAGGAAGTGTAATGAGACCGAACAATGAGGTTTGAGCTCCAGGAGGTGCAAGAGAAGAAGCCAAGTAGGCAAGGGCCACCAAGAGAGGCCTAGAAAATAGAAAGGTGTCCAATGGTCTCGTTAAGCCCTATAATGTGATTATGCTGAATTTATGTGTTGCTGAACAAAAAATGTATTCGGCTTACAATGATAGATGCTCCAACGAATAATAGCTGCCAAGCGAGATCAGCTGAACGGCGAGCATAAGGGCCGGATTCAAGCTGATCGGCTGAACGACTGCGAAGGACACTGAGAAAGACATAGCTTGAGAGGAAATTCTTTGCCCACTATAGCATTACAAGCTCGAATATATAGCCTAAACCTCCGGCTAGAAACTCTGATTAAATAAAAGCTCCTAATTAGAGTGAGTTTCACTCACGACCAAGGAAGAAGCTGGTATAGAGTCTCCACACCTGAAATTATTTGTTCATATGTGATTGATACATATGGCTTCAAAAGTCAGGCTGACCTCTAATTTCCGGAAAACTAGCTTCGGGAAGAAAACAATCATGTAGCGAGGGACGATGTTCATCAGGACTGGTATTGAAATGACCAAGGACGAACCAGTCAAAAATCTAGTGACAGGAGGAATTTTACGAATCTCTGCCATGATTTGATCCATACTGGCAATAGCAGGATGAAGAAATACGCAGCTGACGTGTTCTGCACATCACGTGCATATGATCTAATCTGGAATTGATACTCCAACCGTAGCACAGGGCGCTATCAAGTATCATAAGTTGTCCTTAAGCGACACTATGGTAGACAGTAATTCAATTTCTTATCAACTGAGGGAATTTACATCATCCAGTAACAGTGATGACAAAGCTAGACCCTGAAAGCAGCCGAAACGACTGTAGGAATGCTGAGTAATCTTGCTGCTTCTGATAATGAAGTCATAACGATATAAAACCGAAGATTGCATATCGATTCTCTCGTCAGCCTTCTACCTCGGCACCGTAGTCAGAGCTATGTCCTCCGAATCTCTTCCTCCGTTCGACCACAATAGGAAGCGGGTGATAACAGAACCTCCCAATCCTGGATTCCAGTGGGGCCAGAAAGTCGATGCAACAGAAGAGGGCCGAATGTGGTTAAAAGGGTTAGAAAGTGGCTTCGAAATTGTCGACACTGCCAAGACTGAGTCAGTTGGGTGATGGGTATATTTTTTGTCTTGATGCGCTTTCTGCAGGACTGCACTTTTGTACAAGATATTGGTTTCGGGCATCATCCCTCGACCGATTGGATTTGTATCAAGTGTATCTGAAGATGGGATTGAAAATCTCGCTTTATTCAGGTGAGAATATCTGCGACACACCTTTTCATGCTACTAATTATTTCCTTCTTCAACCCAGTTTTTTCAACATGGTATTGATTATTTGACTCCACCTAATTTTGATAACATTGACTGACTATCGTTGGAGGTTTCACACGATCCCCCCGTTCTTTTCTTTACATCCACTAATTATCCTACAAGACACAAAGATACAGTCCAGAATATTCGTGCGACAAAGGAGTTCACGGTCAATATAATCAGTGAACCCTTTCTCCGAAATGCCATCGCTACTTCCATCAATGCACCTCCTGAAGTCAGCGAATGGCCTCTAAGTGGTCTGACAAAAGAGCCTAGTGTCAATATTGAGTTTTTACAATCATGTTAAATCATTCTTATGTTATGTCTAGTTTCATGTTAAAGCTCCCCGTGTCCGAGAAAGTGCTTTTTCTATGGAATGTGAGGTTTGTGACGATGTCTTGGGGTCGTTCAAAATACTGATACTTTTTGATGGTACAGCTTTTCAAGACTGTGGATATTGTAGAACCCAATTCGCTCAAGGCGAAGAGTACTCTTGTGCTTGGATCGATTAAGTATATCCACATGCGCAAGGATACACTTGACCCAACCCGAGGGATTCCCGATCCTGGAAAACTTAAGGCTGCCGTGAGGTTAGGAAGTCCGAACTACGGGACACTGGGCGACATATTCCAACTGCCTATACCAGTATGGGAAAAGGAAAAAGATGAGATAAAGGAGATTATGGGAGAAGGTTACGTGAAAGGCCAGAAGCAATAAACTGCAAGCTGTGGTTTCTAAAATTAGACCACTAGACTTAACAAGAATCACCCAGCCTCCTCTTTCGAGAGGAACAATTTTACATGGAAAACTGGGAGACCGCCTATATATAAAACCAATGTATCAGCTTGTATTGCTGCTGAAAAGAGCACTCCTCCTATGGCATTGAGTTTTCCGACTAGATTTGAAATTATCAGCATGAATTTTTTCAGAAGAAACATGCTAGACAGACCTTCCAATTTTTGGGTAATGTCAAATGGATTTCGGAATAAAAGGAGTCTTAGGAGGCAGCTGTGCGTAGTATAATCAACGTCAGAAACCAGCCAGGGAGTCACAAACAATTACTGATATATATATAGGATAAACACTCTGGGATACTGCTCACTTTTACCCCACGCTTTTATGTACTGCAGAGATCAGAAGGGGAATTATGTGCAGCGCGGGTTTTGACACTATGGCATAAACCTTATATGTCCAGTGTCTTTCTCAAGTCGTATACACATCATGATCAACAAATCAGGGATACTTTTTGATGTGATTAATCATTCCTAAAGGATTGTATGTGTTATGGCCGCCTCCTCCAGTAGCTAATTTCATGCGCCAGTATCAAGCGAGAGCCTAGGAAGCTGAATAACACGACCAAGGCCCTAAGTACTGAAATCATATCATCGGCATTGAACCCCGAATGGGCTTGGAACCCCTTTCAAGGAGTCAGACACACAGACCTAGTTCTTTGGTTCTTTGGTCAGCAAAGAACAAAAGAAGCTTCTTTCGCTCCTCAACTGCTCCGATCCTTCTCGGGGAACGGTACGTCTTGAGAGAGGAGCAGGGCAGAATCGTGCTAGTGCTCCAAACGATTTTATCTCAAAATAGAAACTCAGAAGTAGAGACCTGCTTTAGGAAACCAGGGTGTTGATACTAGAGCTTGAACATGAGAACCTCTAACAACCATGGTAAGCCTTATAAATTGTCCAATCGATGAGATTCCCCTCATTTCAGACGTCCACCATGTCATTTTCCAGTCCAAGCTCTTGACCATCCCTGAGCTTGACAAAAAATCGTTTACTCTTGGATCGCCTCCCTGAGGAAATGATCAGAATCAAAGAGCCGATCAGAAAATCATCGTCTTCGTTGGCATGTGTATTTGAAAGGAACAATCAACGTTCTTGATCATGATCGTAATATTTGATTAAACCTCAGAAAGGATGATAGTCTCTGTCTTCACCCAGTCTTCTGGGCTATGCTATGTGACTACTTTCCTCAACATCTGCGGAGATATTCAAAGTTCGAGAATGCCTGAGTGAGTTTGCTGTGCATCTTTGATCAGATAGAAATTGGCAATAACACAGAAATGGGATCATTATCATAAATTTTAGTCGATCTTCAATCGATGCGCTCAACTGCAGCACCGTCTTGATTGAGGCTGTGAACGACTGATTTATATTTGCGTCGAGTGATCCCCAGAATCCCAGCATCCGGGGCTTCTTGTGTGTCTTGATTGTGGTTGAAATACTGATCCTAGCCATTGCTATTGACAGAAGTACTATCGGAAGCTGTTCAACACACCCTGTTCTACAAACTTAAGACGCGTTGCATATGGAGAAAGCAATGTTTCTTGTTTGGGTTCTGATCCATCGAGGGGATCCCGGGTAACCAGGAATGGAAGCGAAGCAATTTAGGGGCGCTCGCCTCAGAAGGCGCATAGGTAGAGTTTGTTTTCAATCACCGGATCGTGAAAATATGGGAAAGGAGATACCAATCCAAGTACCTTGAGGGCATTCAGCGGTAGCATGGAAAGCTTACAGCAACTACGATGTCTGGGCTTTCCTAATCAGGATCCCAGTGATTATGCCTGCCGCGACACTGCTGACGTATCGCCGCCTGCAACACAAGTTCAAGTTCCATTCCCAGAAACTTTGCTTGCACTGTTAATTTTGGTGGCTCACAAGTCAAGATTAGAGAAAGCCAAACCAAGTCTTCATGGGTTATTCAGCATGACGAGGCAGTTGACAGCTCAAGTCCTCACCTCATCATCCTGTTTGTGTTTCCGCTGAAGATATGTAGGCCATATCTGTCTTTTTCTACCCTTTTTCTTCAATACTCTGATTGAATTTCATGCCTCAACCACTTAGTGATCATTCTCTTTTCATAAACAGGGTTCTATTTGAGATCGCAACAATATCATTCCATGTAATGTAGGCGACTGGACAGATATATGGTAGTGGTTTTAGGCAAAATTAGTTGATATAACAGAAACCTATCAAAGTGTACACAACGATATTTGTGTTCTTCCCAACGTTCTTCCCAACAAGTGTTTTCCAATTATAAGTTCCCAAAACTTTTATTATATGGTAAGCTCGTGTAGCATGCCGGCCCCTCTCCTATTGTAAGGCTTCTTTTACGCTATAGTTCATGTGCAACTTATACCTAACCACCTATCAGAGATGTGAACTACCGCCACCATTATCTTCGGATGCTGATATTTCTAGGGAGCCTTGATGCCCAGGGGTATGCTCAACCCCGTTCGACCTTATCCATGTGCACTAAACTAAACGCAATTTTCATGCTTCTAGCAACGTTTGTCCTTTGGGACCCACACTTAAGTGTGCAGGACTCACATTGCATCACGCTTGATCTGCAGGAGTCATGTCCCCATAGCCGTAATGTATCTCATGCTCCAGTACGACTGTTGATGCATCTTTTCTTGTCACAAATGTAATAGATTTACGCTTAGAGGTGACGCCTGTAAGAGGTTGCAAACTAAAAAGTACGCTTCATGCCATTGATGACGAATCACATAAGTCAGGACCAACACTGACCTGTCGATCATGCCTTTGCACCTTGACTAGCTATTCACATCATTATCAACCCCCGAAGTGCCTCGTATCCTCGATCCGTGGGGAGCATTAATCCTGGGGTCGAAAACCATCTCTTGCTGTTTGAGTTATTGCAAGTGTAGAAGGGACGAGTGACCATATCCGTCCTGATCCATGCCAATGAAAATAATTACACGTATGCATCGCACAAGATAACATAGTTATGAGAAAGAGGTACTTTGACTGACACGTCAAGAAGCCTTTAGAAATTGAAGGGATTGTTTGTTTCATCCTGCAAGCTCAACTCTGGCAGATCGAGATTCTTCAGGTGATTGATAGTACCTATTAAAATGAACTTACGCACCCGAACACCTGGATCTGGTAAAGCAAGGCTTCCCACTCATGTCCCTCCGACACTCCCTCCCCAGAAACACTAGGGTCTCAGTTTCTTGTTCTCACTAGCATATATCTGGTGCCGCATAGTAGGTAAATTCCTCAGTCGTTCACCCGTTAGGTGACCTCTGAGTACATTCATCCTTTAAAACCTAACTCAGATAATGTCAGTCCAGCGTAAGTGGCACAGCGATAGTTCCAGAGTTTCTATTTGAGTCTGGTGACTAGCATGCTTCTGGTCAGGCCAGCACCCAATGGAGATGGTGATGTCTTGGAGGGGCAATAGACGATCTTCGGGATGTTATTCCGCAGTTCCATTTTTTGGTTATGGTTCTGACATGTGAGTTGTTGGAGGATGCGTCTCTGCAAGGGTAACAACAATTCTAGGCATTCGCTATACATGATCAAACTCTGATGCATGTACACGGATTAAACGAAACAGTGTCAATCTAATAAAAAGCATGTCTGAATGATAAAAGCCGAAGGCTGTGTTCTTGAATTCATCTGAATCCTAGTTTCTGGCCACATGGAGGGAGCGTACTATCATTTAAGAGTGGGAGAGGTAGAGATCTACCTGGTGAGTTGTCGCTCAATAGATTTTCTCATGGATACTAAAAAGGGATCATATAACGTGGGCCGAAATTGGAAAAAAAGTAGTCATTCTCTTCTTTATCTCCCTCGTGTACTGAGCATGGCTATGTATATAAAGCCCTCCAGAACATTCTGTATCTTCTCTACTCCCCATGTCTGCAGAACCGGCCAGTCCTATCTGTGAGGATTTTGTTGATCCACCAATTCCTGCACGCGTTGAATTAGGCTACTTTGCTTTTGCCAATATCCGGGGCGCTGTAAATCTTGTCCGAGGTATTTGTTCACTATCATCTTCTTTTCATCCGGAGCTCAAATAAAGTCGTTTGACTAGTATCTTCTGCCACGCCAGTGTCAGCACTGACAACAGTAGATGTGAAAATATTTAGATATGAATTCATAAACATTTTCCGCCTCATCGAAGCTCGTACCTTGCATCCCGCAGACATAAGCATACTCGAGTCGATTGATGACAACCTAACGCATTATGAGAGAGACAAAGAAACTGTCTACCTTGCAAAGGAGCTTATCAATCGCATGCGCATCCTCACTGATCCCCTGATGGTGCAATATAGAGGCTGCATTCCTCAGAGACAGAGGTAGAGAGGGATGGTAGTTCTGGAGCAATAGCTCTAAGTTTGAGATTGGGAAGAGCACGAGCGTGTGCCATTATTATTCTTACCATGGCTATGACGTAGCGGGACACAGGGAGAAATAGTCGTCCAATGGTGGTAATCGAAGTCGTTAATGTTTTTCGTGCAGGAAAACTGGAGACATACTGGCGTTTGCCGCCATTCACATCCTAGTCGTATCTGGATGATCTCTTGTCATTGTGTTGTCTTTACCACCCTCTCCTGCCATACGTTCCGTGTGAAAATCACATCGTGCTACCTTGAAGAAGCACTACTTGGTGTCGAGTTAGGGATAAAGGACCCCCGGAACTCAGGTACTATGTATGCTTGATTGATTCACTCAAGATAAGAATAGCCTTTGGAGTTTGAGTTTGAGTTCGAAAACCGAGTGAGTTACGACCTCGGTTGGCTGACACCTAGTATTTCCCTGCCAAATCTGGGACATCATGTTTAGTGGTTTATCGTGCTGGTAAACCAATGATTCTGGCATTCAAACTAGTATATGGCTTGTCTTATTATTGTGCAAGTTTTGTTGCTGATTACAAACAAAGCCATCAACTAAAGCATCATCAAAATAATCGTTATTGTTTTTTTTCCTTGCTTATTCGTAATGTAACATTATCCGTCCGCTATGTATTTGAAGAGGGGCCATGAACTTTCCCTATCTTTCATTGATGCAACCTCTACGTTGTTTTTTGCACTCCACACTTTTCAGTGGCGATGAATATTCTAACTTGAGGTTGCTCAGCCTCCGGTAAAGTTCACGTACAGGATTTATAGAGGAAGTTATTGAAAGGAATGTCGCACTCGCAACAACGGATAGCAGTGGTGCATTCTGCTCCCTACATATTACTAGAATTTTTTCGCTTGTTCCAACCTGTTAGCCGAGCATTCCTGACGGTATAGAGCTACAATTCTTGATGTCACCCACTTCAGTCTTCTACCTCGTTTGGTGGATACTAAGCTGATCATATTATAGAAACTCACATGATGTCATCCCCTCAATACTTGGAGTCAAAACGAGCCGTCTGTGGAGATCTGATCCCTACCACTTATGAGACTGTTTCTCCCAGTCATCAAAGAGCTCGTAGCAAAAAGTCTTGGAATCTGAGCGAGCCGATGCGAAGCATATTGCACGTTTCAGGAAATATTGTTAGATCATTATCGTAAGGCAATTGAGAGGGCTCTTGAAATTGTAAACGTCTATCCATTTGCCCCTTCTTTTGCTCACTGGCAAAAGTCTCACCACTGTGCGCTTGTTTCAACAAAAATCCATAGCACAATATAGCTGACTACTCAAAGTTGAGCCAGAAGCTTCAGTCAAGGTTTTGGTGAGGGTCATAATCATTACCATTTTGGTTTTCTTCTGATAGATACAGATATTTTTTGAGATTAGATTGATTTTTAAGGAAAGCTGGTTCAGAGAGAACAACAGTGGTGATCTATGTCAGCATGGGCTCATGGAAGGATAAGACTCCGATGCCTGGGGAAGATCGCAATAAACGTTGTTAGGATCAGGAGAAATAACAGCGAAGATGCGCAGGTAAGTCCTCAGGACGCTAAAATAGATGTCGGACTGAGGTCTAGATGAAAACAACTAAATTAAGTAATCAGAGATATACAGGAGAAAATGCGCACCTAAGGTCCAGACGAAAAACAACTGGCCTGAGGGGAAGCTTATATACAAGACAAGTGTGTGTATATTTACCTAGAGAATGAAATTGTCTCGGAGTTTCTACATACGTTGCTAAGGTGATAATGACAAGAGAGCATGTAAGTGGAGCAGATGACGAGACGAAGAATTGAATGATGTCATACTTCGACAAGAAATCAATTTGGGGTATTCAGGGGTCCTAGTCACTTCTTTTGGTTTGTTTGCTCGTAGTTTCCATCGCCTCAATTTGCTGGTGGCTGGTGAACTTTCTCACTGTTCCTCTCTTGATTCATTTTTCAACATGAAATTAGAGCGTTTTGATCCTCATGACAAGTGATAGTACCAGTCAATCTTGAATGAGCTTCCATTAATGCAGAAATCCGGATTTTCAGGAACAATGACACAGCACTGTCCAATAAAGCCTCTCGCTGGCGATTCTATTGGCAGAAGGGAACAGACTTACTACTCAGGTGGGACAGCGAAACTCATGGGTGAGTCTGTCGCATCTTTCTGTGGCACACCACCATGGGTAGAGTACCCAGAAGATCAATCGGATCCGGAGGAATTGGTAACAAGTAAAAACGGGTTATTGGGGACAACCATAGCCTACTCGGCGCTATCTGATCTGTTGCACGCTTTTAGATGAATTATCTGTATTACCTATCCATGGGCATGATGCAGATCTCGCTTCGTTTCTTTGAAGGAAGATTGTCAAACTCATCGTATTTCATTGCCACTAGAATCACACCGACGCAGTCTTGGGACCGTTCAGATACCCGACTCTATCAAATGTTCTTCGTTTGGTTCTCTGCAAATTTCAACATCTTGGCATTCAGTACTGGCTCTGCTGCTCCCGCTTTCTTTTAATCTGGGTTTAAAACATACCGGGATCATTGTTATAGTCGTCGATGCTATGTGAGTCGTCGCATCTGGGGTTTCAATGTTCCTTCGTATCAACATCAATGATCTGCTTCTCGCACAATGCACTAAAATGCTCCTAACGACGTTCACATCTATCTGTTGCTGCTCTGTCGCTTGACTATGAATCATGAGGCGATACAAGCCCGGAGAATGCTGACTTGTTTAAATCTGTCCTCCATTTCTAGATCCTGTTCAATCCCGGCATATTTGTGCGTGTCCTCCTCACTGAAGTCTATCTCATAAGTCATGGCTAATTTATTCGTTTACTAACGCGCACTATCATCGAATGACGTCACCGTGGCTGTGTATTCACGATGATGTGATTTCTGGCAGCGCAACTTTCGGCCCGAAACTCGGAATGAGAGGTATGATCCAATGCAGATTCTCATGGGGGTAAGCGACAATCTCATCTTCCTCAATTGACTTATTCAGTGACTTTGTTCAAACTTCTATGGTTGGGTTCCCTGAAGTTATCCTGCTGCTATCATTCCGAGTGTGCTCAATGTCTTTTCCATGCAAGGATACCTCATCCTGAATTCGATTGTCGGAGGGCAAACACTAGCTGCAGTCTCTCCAGATAGACTGAATGCTACTTTAGGAATTGTGATCATAGGGGTCGTATCCATGGTGGTTTGTATTGAATTTTCTAGCGTGGGCATGAACCTGAACTGGAGGTTAATACAGGTCGCTCTATCTGGTTACAGAGTCGTCCATTTGCGAGTTTATTCTTTACTTATCATTCGCACTACGCTGATCCTTGGATAGGTATGAGAGTATTACGTGGTTTCCGAATGCGGTGTCGTTCATCATAATGCTCGGTGTCGGTGGAAAATACCTCAACCCTGCGACAATGCCCACATTCCCAACTCCCACACCCTCCGCTGTAATCTCATTTGCATGCTTTTTGGTATCCAGCGTGATGAGTTGGTGCACACTGACGCCTGACTACGGTGTTTATCACAATGCGGAAGCATCGAGGTCGGTAGTCTCACCATGACAAATATTTCATGCCCTCAAGATTCGCTCTAGGTTCCGCATTTTCATTTACACCTATTTTGGCTTTTTCTGTTCCAGTGTATGTCAGCCAGCGCTCACTTAAATCATGATTTTGATGCTTGATGGTAGGTGCCACTGCACATATTAGGAGCTGCGTTTGCTACAGCGGCTATTGGAGTTCCATCATACGCTGCGGGCTTCGATAATGGTAGCAACATTGGAGGGCTCACTGCAGCTATTTTCGAACCATTAGGAGGATTCGGAAAATTTTTGTTAGTTTTGATGGCCTTAAGTGTTCCAGCGGCTTGTGCCCCAACGATGTATACCTTCGGTCAGTCTTCTCATAGTTTGTCAGGATAGTCATTCTGATTGTCACCTCATGTAGCAATGAGCTTTATGGCAGTTGCACCATTTTTTGCGAAAATACCGAGATTTATCTATGTTGTCATCTCAACGTGCATGTAAGTGTCAACACCAAGGAAATTCCCCGGAAGACTAATGGTATTTTTTAGATTAATTCCAATAGCCATTATAGGAGCGACCCGCTTTTATGCGACTCTGGTCAACGTCCTTAGTGGGTGACATTTTTACTATTTTGGTTGAGGATTTTTTCTAGCTATTGATCAGGTGTAATTGGCTATTGGTCTAGTGCTTTTGCTGGGATAGTCCTCACTGAGCACTTTATATTTCGAAGAAACTCCTTCTCAAAATATCTCACTGAATATTGGAACACGCCATCAAGGTTACCATTTGGAATGGCCGCTCTGTTGTCTTTTCTCGGAGCTTTTGGTATCATTATTCCCTGTATGTCTCAGGTATTTTATGAAGGGCCTATATCAAAAGCAGGCTCTGGTGACATTGGTGTGATAGTAGGCTTTCTTTCTGCTATTGGCCTATACACTGTATCACGTAGCGTAGAAAAGAGGTTCACAGGAGAACGAATCGCGTAGTCGATGTAGTCGATGTATTCTTATGTCTGTAAAATTGACTTCGAAAGATTCTCTCATGCGTGATCATGTTCTGACAATTTTTTGCTAAACGTTGCGGCTATCACGATCAGATGTGGTTGAGGTTGAGGGTTCAACATCTCATAGCAATGATTGTGCCAATGGTCCATTATAATTATCTTCAATATAAATTGCCTGGATTATGATATATTGTGAACTATATAACATCTTTAATTTTGCCCCGAGCAATCATATTAATATTTGATGATACACTTATTCCTGCTTCTATCAAATATTTTTCAAGATTTCTTTTTTTCTCTGGCAGGGGAAACTGGCAATCCAGCGTGGAAAAACTTTCTCCCCCCAGTGTGGGCAGAGGTGAACTGAAACATCAAAAACCCCTAAGTTCCTCCATGCGTCTCACTATAATAGTAAGGCTTTGCCTGCTCCTCATATTCTTAGGTTGGTTAGGTATAGGCAAAGCCTGAAGAGCCTACACCCTTCTTTACTCTGAGCAGAGAAAATTCTGAGCCCGAGGCCCGCAGAGAGGACCGCTTTGCGGCACCAATATCGCCCACCTCAAGAATGGTTTAACTAAAATTGAATTTTATATCATAAATTTATTAACATGGGGCTCGACTCTGCATAAATATACAAGTAAACTACAAAGGAATCCATCTGGACGAGCAGTCCTTTCGTCAACACACTGTATGTAAAAGTAGGAACGAAGGGGAAGGAAAGCTACATAAAATCTAAGTCAGGAGTGCTCGTAACCGCTCCTCATTTATACATCCAACCGCACTGCAAGGGGATACATGAACAGAATGAAGTAGTGATACTAACACCTTGGGAGACAGACACTAGAATGTGCTGGAAAGCAGGCAATTGAAGCATCATAGAAGTTTGATTCTAGATCACAATTATAATCACCCAGTAATGTGTTGAGTTTAGATAGAAAAAAAGGGAGGGTGAACAAAAACATGCAACAAGTCTTGTCTCAACCACTTGGATTTATCTCTATCTGCCATCACCTGACATAAAGATGAGATAAAAACTAATTTTGATGTGAGGCTTGTTATCCCAATGTAATGCACAGTGTAGAAAAAACATAGTAATGTAAGTACTACTTCTAAATGGTAGATATAAAAAAACTATTGCACCGGGTTCACCGGTACACTGCTATGGAAAGAATATTGGAGTTTTCTCATGCTACTATAGCAACCGTTTATTACCCATAAGGCAAAGGTCACCGATAACCAGCAATGAGATGGTCGAGCTGAGTGACATCACAGACCATCCAGCTCGTTTCGTTCAAAACCACAATAGACTTGAGATGAACCATACTGCAGTACGATAATTTGCCAATATCTTTTACACACACCAGTAGCATTTCTTTTACCTCTTAAATTTCAGTCCTTCAAGCCATAGCGCTGTCGATAGTGGCGCATATCTTCCAGCTCCTTTTTCATGCCCACCCTCTCCAACCAAATCATCAGATCTTTGATGTCCAAAATTGAGCGTACTCGACCTTTGCCTATGAGTGCTTCGATTTCTTTGACTGTACTGCTGACACCATCCTGACCAACTTCCTGCCTATCTAATGCCTGGATTACCCCCACGACGTCACCACCATTCTCCTTGACCATATTTATGGCGCCACGGACTGCCTTCCCAGAAGTCATGACATCATCGAGAATCACAACCTTCTTTCCCAGATACGGAAACACCGACTATCTTTCCACCCTCTCCATGATCCTTCACTTCTTTTCTGTCGTATGCAAAACCAACATCTATCTCATAGCTGGTATGAAGAACAACCGCCGTGGTAGCAACGAAAGGAATACCCTTGTAAGCCGGGCCGAAGAGGACTTCGAAGTCAGGTATCGGATTGGAATTTGATTCAAGGGATTGGGCGTCTACGATAGTGGCAGCGTATGCATCAGCAAGAGTAGAAAGAATGGGACCGGTGCATAATAAGCCAGCGTTGAAGAAATACGGTGAAATCCTGTCCAAGAGGTGAACACTTGGCTGATTTTCCTGATCGCTAGACTTACCGTCCAGATTTCAGAGTGAAGTTGCCGAACTGGAGTGCATCGACATCCACTGCATGTTCAATTAGCTGCACCTTGAATTTTGCAAGGGGTGAAACAGCCATAAAGAGTGCTCAAAGATCAGTCTAATCTTGGTAATCTATATCTTCCCACACTTATGGAGGGAACCTCGTGCTGGTGTTGATAAACTGACTGGTGAATAACGTCAGATAGAACCAAAGCACCGCGATATTGACGGTTCTCTCTGGCCGACCTGCTACAAATAACGAGTCAAGGTTTGAATTTTGTGATGGATGCATCTGACAGTGATCGGATAGGCTGTAGCACGAGGCATTAGCTGGCGCAAATAGCCTTTGATCTTTCATTTCACTAGAATAATTATGGCTTTAATGAAGTTTCTCTAACCCATCTGGTGGTTATGGGAGCTAAATTCAATTCATTGTTCACCGCCTTGCATGTGAGAGCTGCTCAAACCCATATAGATTGCCGAGAAAACCAAATGGCTGTTCTCCCAAGTCCCGGGCCGAGGGTTCCTTAACAGTGTTGTCGGAAGAATGGGCCCGTAGATGAAGTGATCATCAGAGTGTCAGCGCCAGAAAATTTGGTGAATTAGCGGAATTATGAGCAAACTGTCAGAGATTCTTCAGCTATACTTGTATAAGTCAGGCCTCCTAGTTCATGATTGAATGTGGGAAAGGTACAGAAGTTTGAGATTGACTGAGAACAAACACTTGATCAAGACTCCTTGGTCTGACATCGACAAAAAATGCGCGAATCCTATCAGAGGGATCCACTCTGTGGAGTACTATAAACCCGGCTTTCGTGAGAGTCTACTATACAGTTACCTTATATCCGCCTTATCAGACTCATGTATCCATCACCACATGTACAGCTGTGGAGTCCAGACTGTATCCAGCTTGGCAAACAGATGGCAACTAGATCTGTATGATGCATTAGTGACAGTCTCTGCTGAAGTGGGGCGAGCTCCTGACCGCAGCCGCGGATATGGGAAAAATCAATTATCTGTTTCGGTATCGTGCGGTAGACTGGCTAGCATGCGATCTTAGAAGGAAAATTTTCACCATCAGGTGCCATGTGAACAGAAATAAGATCTCAGTAACTATACATAGGAAAATGTCGTATATGGATTGATCTCCGACCTTGAAAAGTATAAATACCTGAGCATTCCGGCTGTTGAAGAGTAGAATCTTCTACGCACACTTGTCCTCTAACAACTTACTTTTTAACTCAACATTACCATGAACACTGTACGCACTTTCTTTTACACTCGTCGTAGTGTCCCTAAAGGCCTCATCATATCCATAGGTTACCTTCGTCTGCATTGACCAGACCGACTGCACTGGCCAACACTGCCACTGCAAGGAAACGTGAGGAGATAATGCTTTTCCACTCGATGATCATACTGATCGTCGACTTTCTTCCCTTCTATTTAGTTGCCACTGCGAGACCAACAAATGTGGTTGCTGAACGTCTTTCTTGGTGATTCCACTAGGACGGGTGGGTTTGCTTGACTCGTAGTTGTATGCAATTTTTGGGTGAATTTTGGGTGGATTTTGAGTGATATTGTTGGGAGTACTGTAGCTAGTAAAGAAAATCAAACAGTAGTTGAATTGCTGAAAGGGCATGAATTCTAAACTTAAGAAAGTTTCTTGTGAGTCATTCTTCTCTTGCGAGCCCAAACGAGACGGTAGCACTACACCTTCGATAAAGACAACCCAAATAAACTATACAATGATTGTTATTACTTATTTTACTCAATGTTTGATAGTGGTTCAATGGTCTAGTGGTTATGATTTCTGTCTCACACACAGGAGGTCCCCGGTTCGACCCCGGGTTGAACCATTATTTTCAAACTCTGTTAGCGGGAAACAGTTCATAGTATTGAAAATTAACTTAGAGTGTTCATATCAGGAGCATGTGGAATCATTGTATTGCAATATGTCTAACAGCTACGTTAACCTGAATTACTGATTATTTTTGACGACCTTTCACCCCAAACTCATCAATTATATTACAATCATCTGGAGTGCTGCCGTCCGTCGCCCAACGATTGATCCAGAGGAGCAGGCGAGTGACTCTGACTCCGTGATCCAGATCCAGATGCAGGTATTGGTGATGATTTCGGTTTTGTTGACTTTTTTTGTCGCTGAGTCTGGTCCTACGGGTCTAATTGCATGGCCGTTTCGATTGATCGTCTTGTGTAGGTGCGTGTGTTCATCTGCATCATCATCGGATTCTTCTTCTAGTGCTCCAAGTTCTTCGCGAAGTTCGCGCAATCCGACGGATTCTGGACCTTCTGAAGCATCAAAAGCGTTGAATAGCGTCTCAGCCCGTCCGCCAGCACCACCAGTATGTGGGCTACGGAAAACAGATGAAGAATTGCGGCGATGATGGTGACTTCTTGTACCGGCACCAACCAAGTCAGTGCGTTCGGAAGCTACGCCATTCCAACCGTCTAATGACATACGCCCCTGTAGACTTAAACGAGGATTTAGGAGTCCACCTTCAAGAGCTGAATGACCATTAGCATCAATGGGTGAGGGGCGGGATGCGAGATATGTTGAGGAGATGTACTCCAAGGAAGGTGACAATGAAACCCATGAGAAGGGAAACAGTGTTGGTGCCGTCGGTGGTGTTAAACCCTTGGAAGAGGATGAGAGAGGCGACGATGGTTGCTGAAGAAAAACCAACGTAGTACATCGGGTTCACGCTTTATGATTTCGTTGAATCAGTCGATTGTCAAGAAGCGGGAAAGGAATCAAGAGGACTTACACGTTAGTAGAGAAGGTGTCCAGGGCTTTGTTGAAGTAGTTCATCTGGACAATGATACATAGTGTTACCACGATACCAAAAACGTATGTACTGGGGTGTGTGAATTGATTCTTGCCGCTCAGAGTGAGTTTGACCGCAACGCCAAAGCCTTTGATAGCCATGACGGAGACGGAACCAACTACAGAACAGATGGAGATGTAGGTGATAGGACTGGAACGACCATAGCGGGGAGCGACAGCATAGATCATGACAAGGGAGAAGACGAGGACGGTGAAGCAGTACATTAGAAAACCTATATGTCGAAGACAATGGCGGGGTCACATGTGCATACGTGGCGACGTAGACAAAGCATACCAGGTTGGAGAGCATAATGAAGGATTTCGTCAACAGTTTCCACGGGTTTGTCTTCTGGTGCGTGTAGGACGATGATAAGAGAGCCGATTAAACATAATGTACAGCCCAGTCTACCGAGGTGACCGAGTTCTTCGTTCAGGAGGAATGAGGCGAGGACAGCACTGAAACGGACAAAATAGTCAGTCAAAGTAACGAAGGATATGAGAAAGCATACCCAATGAGCACACTCAGAGCCCCCAGTGGCGTGACCAATATTGGAGGGGCAAACGTATACGCAGCAAAGTTGGCGACTACAAAGATGTGTGCCCAGTGGTCTTTTCATCAAGCGGTCTAACTCACCCTCACCCAAGACCACTAACCAGCAAAAATGTCAGCAGAAGGAGGTTAAGTCAGAGGACATGGCGTTTGATTGGATTGACGATGACGATGCGAACGCACGAGTTGACATGCCAGCCCACCAGATGGGATTTTTCAAGTATGAAAGATTGTCAGATGCCTGAGCACCGTAAGCATTTCTCTCCGCCGCATCGTTGAGTCCCTGGAGTAGTTGCGATTGAATGTACGGATTGTGATGTGTTTGGATGAAAGTGGACAGATACCTTTTTCGTGATGATGAAACTGGTACCAATCGCAAGAGAACTGGAGACTGCAAGTGCAAGGCCAATGTATTTGTCCTCTACCATGGTATTGGCAACTTAGAGAAAGTGAGAAGGCAAAAAAAAGGATCCAGTCCTTATGATGGGCAGCAATAATATAGCCAGACACTGATTTTCATAATGCTAGGACGTCGGTCGATCGACGGCACGTGCTCAATAGCGCAAGGAATGAAAAATTGGTTCAACCCTGGGTCGAACCGGGGACCTCCTGTGTGTGAGACAGAAATCATAACCACTAGACCATTGAACCTATAACCATGCTGTGGGCCTGTCATTGGCCAAATTTTTGTCATTTTTGAGCAATCACTTCTGGCGCATTGTTCGGTTTTTGTGGTCCTATAACGACGAAGTCTACCCCTGGTGTGATTATCACTTATTTGGCTTGGAAAGTTACGATTACGAATTCCGTAAACAACTGCCAAAACAAACACTACAAATACTAGAGCTCGGTGTTGTCGCCCATGGCAGAGGCGACATTTAAAGATGTCCCAGAGGTGTTCGAGGTTTGTGACATGGCTTTGTGCTGAGTCTCATTTTCACAAATCCACTAGATAGAACTTGGAGAGGCGCTTGCAGCTCGGACAGAGAGTTTGGGTGAGTGATATTGGCAGAACAACAAGACAGAAAGCTGACACACATTGCAGCAACATTTCGTGAACTCGGACCTCCTGACTTGTGTCACGTAGTCAAAAGTACAGGAAAAACCGGACAACGAGAGGCGTGTGCTGTTATTCTAGCACAGAATCGCACACTGATACCTCTTGCAGTTGGGGTCATACCACTTTGTGTCAGGTGTCGATGCCTCGTCGTCCGCGTCGTTGGCCGCATACATAAATTCGCTCACATATTCCATTGAGGACAACATCGCTTGGTTCTCAAAACCTACTACATGGAAAGTGCGGAATGGCTGTTACTGGTATCACAATGTATCTATCAATACCATGGTCAAAGCTGAACTTGTCGGGCAGTTGCTTCAATGCATTCTCGCGAGTCGATGTCCGTGTCGACGTCAAGATACCTGGAGGAGTACACGCATATGTCGTCGATCTACGTGGCGAGAGGTGATCAATATCATATTCGGAATTCAGGCTGTATTGATGTTTCTTGGATAGGCACACAGCAACGCCAGATATATGGCAAGAAACATACATCTCAGCACTCCTTCGAGCCATTCTCTACTCCGATGACTCCAGTTACATCCTTGACGCATATCGCAGACTCGATCCTATCTCTACGCCTGAAGACGAATTACGTTTCCTACAGGCAGCTGAAGCCCTCTTCGATAAAGGCAAGCATTCGAACTCGCACGGTTTTTCACAGCTTCTCATCGCATTGTAGGATGGCAGGTTGGCTCAGATCCTGAGATACAAGTGGCATCTGTCGTCTCGAACCACCTTACCGCCGGAATATTCAAGTATTTTGGAGACAGCGGGAGGTATCAGCCTGCTGCTAATCTTTTCGAGAAGATTGCTGCTCGCGAGCCGGAAGTTGCATCGTTGCTAGCGAGAGCGTATATTGGCATGAGTGAGTCGAGTTCTGATTCTTCTGTAATAGTATGATTGAGTCCGATATCAGACGAGGAAGTTAAGGCTGTGCAAATTATATCCAGTGCTATGAAAGAGACCCCTCAGTCTCACACCCTCCTCCATACACAGTGCGATTTCCTGCGTTCAAAAGGAAAGTTGGAATGGGCTGTCAGGCTGGCTCGTCAAGCGGTCAATTGTGCGCCTAGTGAATTCATCACTTGGGAAAAGTTGACAGATCTGTATATTGACCTCGGTCAATACGAGTCTGCTCTCCTTACTTTGAATTCGTGTCCTATGTTCACATTCAATGGTCGAGACATGCATCGTTCCCTACCTGCGTCCAAGATTCACTTACCATCGCACCGTGCAGTCACAGAAATACTGCCAGAAAAAATCAAAACGGAAGATGACGAAGTTGGTATCCTTAGTTGTAACTGTGGATTCTATTCATTGATTTAACAACAGGCTGATCCAGCACTCATACGCCTCCCTGCACCAGGCCTCCGTGGCACCTGGGCCCGAGCGTACTCTCTCCTTACACGTTTGGTCTCCCAAATTGGCTGGGACGAGCTCTTGAAAACACGGAGCAGCGTATTCGTCATGGAAGAAGAATACAGGATGCAAAAAGCTCAGACTGATATACAAAAAGCATCTACGCTGAGTGTGAATGGGAGTGGTGTCGCTGAAGGAAATGGTGAGAGATCCGATACGTATAGTGTCACTGATGGTGTGATTTACGAAGATGGGACTGTTTCCTATTCCCGGCGAGTAGATGATAATGCGTCGACGATGGGCATGGTTTCGCCCACTACTCCAAATGGACTTGGCACCCTCACTACAGAGGATACAAATTTGGCTCAGCCCATGTCAATACCTACTATCAGAGTATCAACAGAATCAAACCGAGTTGCCAGAGGGAAGCAGGAGGCGCAAGAGGCGGTACTCGTCGAGGATGCAGGAAATGCAGTGAAGGAGAACGAGCCTGTGAAAGAGAGTATGACTGAGAGGGAGGGACTGGAAATACAGGGACTGGAGAGACCTGTTCAGGCTGCAGCTGCAGCTGCTACGGCGGTTGGGGAAGAGAAAGGAGGATTAGTTGCGTCCGATGCTTCACTCGGTTCGACAGCAGAGGCATTTTCATTTAGTACCAAGAGATTGTGTGAGAGGTGGTTAGACAATTTGTTTATGGTTCTGTATGAGGTATGTGTCTTTCTGCCTGCATGTCGCTTGTTACAAACACACACACAGGATCTCCGAGTGTGGACAATTTTCCGTGCCGAAGTGGCTCATTTCAAGACTCAGCATGTTGCATATCGCAAAACGGGTTTAGAATGGGAAATCCTTGGAGACCTTGGGTCAAGGTTATACCATAGCGAAGAGGCGAAGGAGGCGTATCAGCGGTGTTTGGACACAACCAGGTGTGTACATCCTGCTTTCGCCTCTGTCGTGTCCTGTGCCTAATTTCTGTCTGCCTGGTTTATCATCGATCTAGGTATTCACACAAACCATGGTCAAAGTTAATGCAGATGTATGCAGAAGAAGGCGATATTCAGAGGACAATCCAAACTGCGATAAGAGTTGCTGCGTATCAGTACGCAGATTACACTGAGATGACTGTGCGTTCTCTCCTTCCTTGCCTTGCGCAATTTGTAAAACAATCTGACATGGTGGAATAGTATCCTAGTCCTATTGCGCGGAGTTTCTTTCAACTTGGTCAGTCACACGGGCATGCGAAGATTAGGTTTACATTGCAGAGTATGGGATTGCCAGAGCCGATTGAGAAGATCATGAGAAGTTATCTGGATTACGGGAGCGTATTCCAGATCGAGGGGTATGATTTCTGATGACTGGTGTTATTTTACTAGAACGTTCTTAGTCTTGTTCAGTATATGTGCATTTCAATTTGTCGTCCCGGTGTTCCGCTGTGTTGGAGATTGTTCTATTGTTGGGATTGAGACTGAGATTGGTGTCCTTACATTACAGTTTCAAGCCTCGTGGCGTTGAACAATATGGTCCTTCTTCCATTTGTGTTCAAAGCAACGTCATTTGTTCTTTCTTGTCGTCATCTAACTTTGTTTTGTTCTACATTTGTACCTCCTTGTGTATCATCTGAGGTTGCCTTGAGGTTTTCCATGTGGTATACCCATTGCTAGGACGTCAGCGATGATGTATTGTACTTTTTGCCCTATACCCTAGCATAGTTTTACTGTGTAGCAGAGATCTTGTTCATATAAAAGAGACGACATTTGAGGTTTGAAGCTTCAGCGAATTTTCTCAGTCATCTCAACTATGGAGCCAAGGACACCAGTGAAGACCCAAGCACAACTCGGAAAGAGATTGCGATGTATGTCCCTTGGATTCTCATTTATCCAATACTTACTGTTCATTACCAGCTGGATCCAATGATAATTCTATTTTGACGCCTAAGATCCAAAGAGTTTGGGGGGCAAGGAAGACGAGTGAAACATACCGCAATGTTATGGATCTACTCAAAGAAGGTGGGATCTCACCTGAATGACTAGAAAACACCATCCGTGCCATCAAGAAAATACCAAATACCAGCAGTTCCCAAGTGTCTTCTTCCACCATATAACCCCTCCATCATACCAGATATCTATCTCTTCCTCTAAACTTCCTCTTATTTAATATTTTCTCCACCTCGTATTCCTCTTTTCTTTTGATTATTACTGGTAAAGGTCATTCCTTTTTCTGACCCCCTACTTGATCTCTATACTTTTGTACTCTGCTGACATTTACTACTGGATGTATTTTAACACTACTTGGTAACTCCAGTTCAATTGTGTTTGTTGAAATTATTCTCTTGACTTTGTAAGGTCCCACAAATTGTTCTGTCAGTTTTTCTGATCATCTCTCCTGCATTTGATATTTGAGATCTTTTGTACTCAGTATTACCCAGTCTCCCACTTTATACTCTTCTGGTTCACTCCTCTTTCTATCTGTATACTTCCACATTTCCTCCTGACTTTTCCTTAATGCTGCTTCTGCCTCCTCATGCACTTCTGTAAGGGGACCCTACTAATGCCACCTCTGGAATACTAGACTGACCTCCTAGAGTGACCCTGTGCCTAATTAAATATTACATAGTAATATTTAATTGCCTCTAGCTCAACTTGGCAACTCCTGACCCTGACTGGTAGGACTGTAGAATCAGGAACAGACAGGTTGTAGTAGTATATATAGTGTAGAGTACACCCCCAGGAGCCTTATTCTAAACTCTAAGGATTCTCCTGGAGGTGAGTTGTAACATAACTTAGGAGTGTAATATGACTAAGGATTCTCCTGGAGCCTACTCTACTCCAGTTGCCCTTACAACTTTCTTTATTCTTGTTGCAAATTCCACTGCCTTTTCAAACTTCCCCTTTTTCCTCATCTCAAATCCTATGTGTGGATCCCATCCATTATTTGCTTTGAATGGTGACACTCTTGTACTTAGTGACACTGTTGTACTTGTCTGTACTTTGTTGTTATATGCAAACTCTGCTGTTGCTAGCCAGTCAGGCCATTGCTCTTGCCTGTGATTGATGAACATCCTCAGGTATTGTTCTAAGTCTTGATTCATCCTTTTGGTCTGCCCATCTGTCTGTAGGTGGTAGGCCATTGATAACTTTGTGTCGATCTCCAATATATTGTTCAGCTCCTTTATCATCCCTGCTGCAGACTGTGCTCCTCTATCCATAATAATACTCTCTGGTAGACCATGTAGCTTCCAGATGTTATCCTAGAACAATCTTGCCACTCCCTCTACCAAAGTCTTTTCTGTAGTAGGTACAAAGTGTGCCATTTTTGTCAACCTATCATATACTACCAGTATACTACTGTATCCCTGTGCTAATGGTAACTTTGTGATGAAATCTACTGTGATATGGGCCCAGGATTTCTCTAGTACTGCATTTGGCATTAATTTTCCTACTGGTGCCTCAGTACAATTCTTGTTTCTTTGGCAGATATTACATCTCTCTATATACTTCTTAACTTCTTTTATCACCCCTGGCCACCAGAAGTTTCTAGTAACCA
>JAHTMQ010000262.1:0-36276 GCA_019327925.1 Leucocoprinus sp. KB1807203 | reverse complement strand
AAGAACTGTATATCTGAGAATAAACCTCAGACTTAACAACATCTTTTGCTACTGTCTAAACTTTGCTTTTTTGAGCCTTCTGATTATTGAATCATTAAATTACAAATCAGTAAGTAGCTATTTGTGATAGTCTGTATATAGTCATATGAGTTACAGTCCAATAATAGTACTTCCTAATTAGAATAACTAGAATGATCATAATGGTATATAGACAGAAAGGTAAAAGAGTAGATGGATATGTATCATAAGATAAGATCTATTAGATAGATTATGAATTAGACACTTAGCTAAGCCTTATCCTAAGATGACTATTGTCCCCTTATATCTAGAAGCTATGGAGTGTTTGTGGTAGTACTTTGCTATGAGGTTGGGGGCCAAAATATTGGAGACCACTTTCCAAGAGTTGTACTCTCTACTATATTCCTTTTACTTCACCAAGAACTAAAACCTCCTCTAATACCAATAACTATCCAGAATTTCCTCTACCTTCCATTTCTTCTCTCTATTGATGATAATTGGTGGTGGCAGAGGCTCTGATCTTCATTCTGGTATAAGATTGTCTAGAGCAGTAGACAGTTTTACTATATTAAACACAAGATGAAGTTTCTTTATTGTATGTGGTAGCTTGAAGTAGTAGACTAGGAGTTCTACTTGATGTTCTACTACAAATGGTCTAAGGTAACAATAGAACAATTTTAGAGATGGACAAGTAGTCTTGATATCAGATATATCAAGGAATACTTAGTTTCTAGGGTAAAACACTAGGGTCAGAGATCTTCTTTGGTTATAGTATCTTGTCATGTTCTCTTGTGCTTTCCAAATTGTAGATTTGGCCTCTTTAACTGCTGCTTTTATCCATTCTATAAACTCATTTAACATTTCTAGTCTAAAGGGTTGTTGCCTGGATTTAAAGCCTATACAGTATTATACCACAAACAAATTTTGCATGAAAAATAATATTTGATATATTTTATACCAATGGATTCATAAGGAGAATTTGCTCTAGAACCTATTATACATATGTCCTCAGGCAAGAGTAGAGTTAATGACCAGTCTAGAGTGACACTTAAGATGGACAAAGCTCACTACTAAGACTTGAGAGGCAAGAATGGTAATATCACAAACTTCATTTGGACCATAACTCCAGGAATACTTGACCAATTTCAACAATCTAAATGGCCACCAAAAGCCCTTAAGAAGACCTTTCAAACAGTACCAAAAATGTCTCAAAGTGATCAGTATTCACTGAGTTATCAGCAGATCAGTCAGTGATCACCAAGTTACCAGATACTAAATCGCTGATATCTCAGGAACCGCTTAACATAATCGTTTGCTTCAATGACTATCGTGAAGCTCTCTTCAATGCGCTTCTTTCGGCTATAAATAGATCCAGAGGCAATAAGATCCCATGGAGATACAAGGTCCTCAATGTTTGCACATAACATTGATCTTTACTCATAGATTATCATCTGTTCTTGAATAGAACAAAGGACTGCCCTAAGATAGTTAGGTTATCTCTATTTCAAGAACAATAGCACTCCTATATGTAGAACAATAGGTAGTAATCATGTGGTAGGCTGTTCTGGTGCACAGACCACCACAATCATGTATTTAAGAACTGTATGTCTGAGGATAAACCTCAGACTTAACAATATCTTTTGCTGCTTGTCTAACTTCACTTTTTTGAATGCTTTAATTATCAAATCAAGCAATTACAAATCAGTAAGTGGCTATTTGTAATAGGTAAGCTGGTACTAGACTAAAGAGATATTTCTGCTAGAACTGTGATCTAGAACCAATAGCTGTTTTATTTAATAGATTAGGCTTTAGAGTTATCATCAGCTTCTAGACAATCATTGTTGATAGCTATTATAATTAGAAATGCTAGAGTAGTCCTCTCAAGGGCAATATTATTAGGGTGTTTAGAAAGGAGGGAACATCTGGAAAAATGGAATAGAGGGGTCAAGGAAGTTGAAATTGGAGAGATCAATAAAGATGTTGACTTTGAGAGTAGGTTATTTATGCTGGTTTTGAAGCTCTTTAAGCTACACTCACAGACCAGGTTCAACAGATAGACACAAGAGAAAACCAGGTAGGAGGATTAGAAAAAATAAAAAGCATTGGCCATGTGATTGAAAGGAGACTCTGCTTTATTATTCCACTCTCTACCATAATGGGTTGTTGGAATGTTTCTTTTGTTTTCTCAATTGTTGATTCAATAATTTGTAATTCTAATATATATTCTAGAGACACAAAGGGGCCTAACAGAAAGTTACCCCCATTATCTCTCTCCCTCTGTTGCTCCAGAGCTCTACTGCTATTTTTGAGTGACTGAGTTTTTCTGTTTGTTTCCTTTATAAAAAGTCTGTACAAAACATCTCTCAAGAGGACATCTTACTTTGAGGAGAACTTGGGCATTTGCTTGACTAGGAGTTTAACTACTTACTATGCATCTTCAGAGTAGGTTTTCAACTATATGATTAGTTGAAGTAGTGTTAGTATACAGTTATGAGGACTTAGAGCTCAACCAAGATAGTTGTTCAGGAAGAACTCAATAGAGTTTCTTATTGGATTCTACTAAATACTTATACAGATATTGGATGGTCTATACACCTATCTCCTGCAATCACATGACCCTTACTAGTAACTATACATATCTTATATAATCCTTCCTACACTATTTGTTACAAACTTCATTCAGACTATAACTCTGGGAATACTTGACTAATTTTGATGGTATAAATGGCCACCAAAAGCTTTTAAGGAGACCTTTTAAACAATACCAAAAATGTCTCAAAGTGATCAGTATTCACTGAGTTATTAGCAGATCAATCAGCAATCACCAAGTCACCAGACACTAAATTACTGATATCTCAGAAACTACTTAATGTAATCATTTGCTTTAATAACCATTGTGAAGCTCTCTTTAATGTGCTTCTTTTGGCTATAAATAGATACAGAGACAACAAGATCCTATAGAGATACAAGGTCCTCAATATTTGCACATAATATTAATTTTTACCTATAGATTATCATCTATTCTTGAATAGAACAAAGAACTGCCCTAAGACAGTTAGATTATTTCTATTTCAAGAACAATAGCACTTCTATATGTAGAACAATAGGTAGTGATTATGTAGTAGGCTGTTCTTGTATATAGACCACCACAATCATATATTTAAGAACACTATATCTAAGGATAAACCTCAGACTTAACAATATCTTTTGCTACTTGTCTAACTTTGCTTTTTTGAGCACTTTGATTATCAAATCAACCAATCACAAATCAGTAAGTGGCCATTTGTGATACTATTTATATCTTTTCTGTATTGTATTCTTGGATATTTCCTATCAAGTCAATAAATATACAAAAAATAGTTTCCTTCTTAGGAGTCATCTTGTAACAAGTAGAGCCTGTACAAGGACATGGGAGTTCTAGGCAGTGCTGCTGTATTGACAGTAAGCCAGACTGCTAGACTGGTTCAAAAAGTGTAGTATCATGGTGTGAGATAAATATGCATTTTTGAGATCTACAATCAACTAGATGTAAGGAGACTGCACCAAAGTCCACTCCTGATGTACTAGTAGTAGCATACTAAAGCAACCCTACAACTAATTAAATCCCAATCACCTCATATTTAATTAGTTGCCCACTTCTACATTCCTGTCCCTAATGTCTGAGATGTCCTGTAGTCAAGGGGACTTGTATATATATTATAGATTACCCTCTAGGAGCTTTATCCTATTCTCTAAGGTTTCTCTTGGAGGTAAGTTGTAACACATTCCAGAGTTTATTTATATACTGAGATTTCTTCTAGAGTCACTCTATTCCAGTTACTCTTATACTAGGGCTTGCTTGAAAGAATACCAAAAACACTATATTTCTCTAGTTTCTATTCTGCCTTTGACTATTCATTATTGTTTGTAAACCCTCTCTCTTTTCTGATTTATTTCTCCTGTATCTACTTGTTTGCACACAACTATGAAACAGTTTGGAGATTCTGTCTCTCTGACTTGTCACCTCACTCTTGTATTCACTTTTATCCCTATCAATAAATCTAGAATGACCTTACACTCATTTAACACCAAATAATCATAAAACTTATATAAAGCTGCATATAACTTCTGATACTTTTCTTTAATCCCCCACTTCTACTTTATTCTCTTGAACCTTCAGTATGCAATTGGGAGCTAGTATCATATTTTATTGTCTGTTTCAGTATACAATTCTCTTTTGCACTCTTTCAATGGAGAGTTTATCTAGTGTTGAGCAGGAACAGGATCTACTAAATAGATATATATATGTAGTTATTGTGCTGGAACTCTGCTATAGATAGCAAGTTATACCAGTTGTCCTGTCTCTCATTGACAAAGAACCATAAATACTGATCTAGCTCTTAGTTGACATGTTCTTTTTGTTCATTGGTTTACAGATACTAAGCAGTAGAGGAAACTAGTTGTACTTCTAGCAGTTGGTAGAGTTCCTTGGTAAAGAGTACTATAAACTAGGATTTGTAGTCTGAAATTATATATTGGGGTAGTCTGTGGAGCTTTCATATATTGTAGAGGAATAGTCTAGTAGCCTTAGTTACTGTTATGTGTGTTGAGATGAAGTGGGCTCTCTTTAACATAGAGTCTGCCATAGTCATGACAGCATTACATCTAGAGAACTCAGGGAGCTCTATCATAAAATTTATGCTAAGTATGTTCTATCTTACTTTGGGTACAGAAAGGGAGTATAACTCCATGACTGGAGGGTATTATGTTGCTTTTGTATAGAGGTACAGGTCATAGATGCTGACATACTGTCCAACATACCTGAATATTTGGGGCCACCAGTAGTTATAAGATACCAGCTCTAGTATCTTCTATTATCTAGGATGTCTAGCAATCTTTATATTATGGTACAAAGCCATAATTTTTCTGTACAAGTCCAGAGTCTGGGGAACATAAATCTTTTCTCTAAAATAGTATCATGATATGGCCAAATGGCTAAGTCATTATTTATTTTTCTTTTTTTTCTTTTTATTTAATTAGAAAATTAATAGAAATGTAAAAAGGAATAACTCAAAAAGAGATATATGGGACTTTATAAATAGAAGTAAATATAGAATATATATAAGTAGTGTATAGTAATCAAAGAGAAACTCTATTGAGTTCTTTTTGTCAACTTGGACTAGAAGTAGAACTAAATCATCTCAGCTACATTCTTATACTAGAACTTGATTTTACATCCAGAGCACTGTCTACCTTGGACCTTGCTTATTTTAACTCTCATAACTTTTCAACCCTTGACTAGTAGTCAGCACAATCACTAGTCACCTTTATACATAGCTGGGCCCTTGGCTTAAGGAAACTTAATAGTCAGTTAGAGACTATTGGTGGAAGTGCAGTTCTAAGCTCAGGTATTATGTCTAAGACCTGATCTTACAATTGAGTAGTGCTCAGTAGTTTATTTATACTCTTTTTGCCCTATAAATCTTGTGCTGAAGTTCTATTGTGGGCTGTATATACAGAGTAATACCATATCTTTAAAAAGACATTTAGATTAGAGATCCTCTGTCACAGTTGTACTATAGACCAGTAGTCATATACTGTATAGTTTACCACTACACCAAAAGAGTGACATTAGCAAGGCTATTTGCTAATGAGGGTCTAGCTATTTATGTAGTTCTTTGAACAGGTATTTTGTTATACTTCCATGTCATTATTTAGTAGTCACTTTTTTGTGACATCCTCTCCTTGGGATAATAGTATAACCATAGTATTAGGGCAGTAGCAAGTAAGGTAGTAGGACTCTGTCTGGATGAAAATCTTGTACCCTAGCAGATATAGTGTAATTAGTAAAATCAAACTTTCATTCAACCTTTCTAGGGATACATCATAATGTCTCTAGAACAATATAACTCTCTTATGAGCAGCATGCTCAATCAATAGCGTGCCCTAACTCAATTAAGAGTAGAAATAGAAAAAAGAGAAGGAAGAATGTATTGGGAATATAGAAAGTTCAGACATCTAGTCTGTAACTGTAGGAATAAGAAGAAGGTGGCAAAGAGAAAACTAGTTCCCCAGAATAAATTTGAGATAATAGTAAGTAGGGTGATACAGTGTGGAGTGAAAGAAGAAGTGAAGATGAGAAAACAGAAGACAGTAAAGAAAGAAGTACAATATTTTAGATATTGGAGAGTAGGACACTACAAGTGAAAGTATCTAAATATTAAAGTTGAGAAGAAAAGAAGAAGAAGTAGGGAAGCAGTGCATGTGGTTAGTCTACAAAAGACATAGTAAGAGAAAAGGCTAGTATACTTCTTATGGAGAAAGGTGCAGGAGTATTATAGTAAGAAAGATATATCCCCAAGAGGTACAGCTCTAGAAGAGCAAGAATGGAAGACAAGATAGAAAGTAATAATATTTGTAAAGTGTGGGGGGTATAAGTAACAAAGGCACCAAAACACAAGAGAACTAGGGACAGAGGTTTATCTTTGGAAAACAGCTAAAGAATATTTGGTATAGCTAATGTTTTGAAGCATAGAGATAGAGAGAAAATTTGGCAAAAGAAAAAGGAACAGTTAAAGTAAAGTGTACTTGGTGTGGATGAAGAAATATAGTAGCAGAGATATCAAAAGAAGATAGGAAGAGAATTTTGTATCCAAAATATAGGACAGAAAGAAAACAGCCATAGTGGGATTGGAGAGTAGTAGTATGCCCTAAACAAGGAAAAGTGCAATAGTGTAGTATACAAACAGGAGTTCCAAAAAGCACAGTAAAAGGAAAGGACAAACAAAGAGATATTAGAAAAATATTCAAAATATTGAGAAAAGTGTGGTTAAACATAAAAGTAAAAAAAATAGATATGTATGAAGGCATAATAGTACAAGTACTCTTGGATAGTGATGTAACAGAAATGTTTATGAACAAGAAAATAGTAGTAAAATATGGATTTAGGCTACAGAAGCTAAAAAGACTAGTAATGGTCAGAAATATGAATAGGACAAATAACAGTAGAGGGGCTATTACACACCAAGTAGAAGTAAATGTATATTACAAAAGCTATATAGAAAGAATAAGAATGGATATATGCAATTTGGAGAAAATAAACGTTATATTGGAAATGCCATAGTTACAAGCATATAACCTAGAAATTAATTAGAAAACAGAGAAAGTCAAGATGACGAGGTACCCACCATTATATAGAAGAAATATGAAATCAGAAGAAGAGAATAAAATAAAGAAAGAAAAAAGAGTAGTGATACTAGAGAAAGAGAAAATAGTAAGATAGACAATAGATGATAAGAAAGACTGGAGAAGAGAGAAAGAAGTTGAAACAGACTATAGGAAAATCAAGAAGATGGTTCCAAAAAAGTTTCTAAAGTGGAAGAAGGTATTTGGAAAGGTAGAATCAGAAAGAATACCAACCAGAAAGATTTGGGATCATGCTATAGATCTTAAGGAGATATTCAAACCACAAAAAGAAAGGATTTACTTTCTATCCAAAAATAAGAGAAAAGAGGTTCAGAACTTTGTGGATGATCAATTGAGAAAGGGATATATTAGACCATCTAAATTCTCTCAGATGTTACCAGTATTCTTTGTGAGCAAGAAGAACAGAAGCAAGAGAATAGTTATGGACTACCGCAGTCTAAACAAACAAATTGTAAAGAACAACTATCTGTTACCATTGATAACAGACTTAATTGATAATATAGAAAGTAAAAGAATATTTACAAAGATGGACTTGTAGTAGGGCTTTAACAATGTAAGAATAAAAGAAGAGAATGAGTGGAAGAGAGTGTTTACAATATATATAGGATCATTTGAACCAACTGTGATATTCTTTGGGATGATAAACTCGCTAGCCATATTTCAAACAACGATGAATAAAATTCTGAGAGATCTGGTAAACAAAGACAAAGTTGCTGTATTTGTAAATGATGTATTGGTAGGAACTGAAACAAAGGAAGAACATAATGAAATTATAGAAGAAGTACTAAGAAGACTAGAAAAGAATGATCTTTATGTAAAGCTTGAAAAGTATATATGGAAAGTAAGAAAAATTGGGTTCCTTGGAGTTATTATAGGATCTAATAGAATAAAAATAGAAAAGGAGAAAGTGGATGGAGTATTGAGTTGGCCAGAACCAAAAAATGTGAAAGACAATAGAAAGTTCTTAGACCTCACAAATCACTATAAGAGGTTTATCAAGTGTTATGACTTGACAAAATAGACAAAGTTATTTCTTTTTTTTTCTGGACTTACTACATAGGGATGGAGTGCAAAAAAGTATCATGTGACCAAGTGTCACAAAGTCATAGGGTTATGAGTCACAGTCAGGTGACGTCACATGACTAGGTCACATGAGGACCATGGGAAGATAGTGCACAGACCATACAGTAGTTGTATAAGTAGTGTAGGAAATTTAATAGGAACTCTATCAAGTTCTCCTTGTCAACTCAGACCAAGAGGGTGGTTAAGTCATCTTGGGCTAAGTCACTACATCAAGGACTTTGCTTGAGTAGCAAGACCAATAAATATGCTAACAAGAAAAGATGTAAAGTGGTAGTGGGAAAATAAGCAACAACAAGTATTTGATGAGCTCAAAAGGATCTTCACAGTAAAACTAGTATTGGCAGTCCTAGATTTAGATAAGGAATTTAGGGTAGAAGTAGATACTTTGAATTACACAACTAGAAAAGTACTCTCGATAAAGTACTCAGACAACTTGTAAAGACCAGTGGTCTTTATCTCAAAATTTCTAAGCGATACTGAAAGAAACTATAAGATATATAACAAAGAGATGTTAACTATAGTCAAATGTTTGGAAGTGTGAAGGTACTTCCTAGAAGGAACTATGACAAAGTTTGAGGTTTAAACAGATCATAAGAACCTTGAATATTTCATGAATGTGTAGAAATTGAATAGAAGACAAGCCAAATGGGTCTTGTATCTGTTAAAGTTCAACTTTACAATAAAACATGTTCCAGAGAGTAAGATAAGAAAGGCAGATAGCTTGAGCAGAAAACTAGTATCACAAATGACCACTTACTGATTTGTGATTGGTTGATTTAATAATCAAAGTGCTCAAAAAAGCAAAGTTAGACAAGCAGCAAAAGATATTGTTAAGTCTGAGATTTATCCTTAGACATAGTCCTTAAATATATGATTGTAATAGTCTGTGTATAAGAATAGCCTACCATATGATCACTATCTATTGTTCTACATATAGGAGTGCTATTGTTCTTAAAATAGAAATAACCTAACTGTCTTAGAACAGTCCTTTGTTCTATTCAAGGATAGATGATAATCTATAAATAAAGATCAGTATTATATACAAACATTGAGGACCTTGTATCTCCATGGGATCTTATTGCCTCTGTGTCTATTTATTGCCAAAAGAAGTGCATTGAAGAGAGCTTCACAATGGTCATTGAAGCAAACAATTATATCAAGCAGTTTCTGAGATATCAGCAATTTAGTATCTGATGACTTGGTGATTACTGACTGATCTGCTGATAACTCAGTGAATACTAATTGCTTTGAGATATTAGATCATTGAAATTGGTCAAGTATTCCTAGAGTTATGGTCTGAATAAAGTTTGTGACAGCTAGACTGGAAAGTAGAAGTAGAAAAGAACAATAAAGATAAAATGTTGGTAAAGCCAAAATGGTTGAAAGTCAGAAAGATAGAAAAGGTGGAAGTAATAGTAAAAGGAGTGGATTTACTAGAGAAAGTAAAGCAGTCAAAAGTAAAAAATGACGAGATAATCAAGATAGTGGAAGAAATAAAATAAGTAGGGATGAAAATGTTAAGAGACAAGGAGTAAAGAGAAGTTAATAGTGTTATATATAAAAAAGAAAAGGTATATGTTGTAAGGACTTAGACTGAGATGTTTTAGAACTACTTCTAGTCTGAGTTAACAAGAAGAACTCAATGGAGTTCTCATTGATTATGGTATACTACTTATATACCTCTTATGTTTACTTCTATTTATAAACTCCCATATATCTCCTTTTGGTTGTTCTATCTCATACATCCACTGATTTCCTAATTAAAAAGAAAAGAAAAAGAAAAAGAAAATAAATAATGGTTTAGCCATTTTTGGCTGTATCATAACATATGTACCAAGAGACAAGAAACTGAGAGTGGAAATCATTTGGTTACATTATAATATACTGGTAGGAGGACATGGGGGACAATAGAAGACAATAGAGTTGGTCACTAGAAACTTTTGGTGGCCAGGAGTTACAAAAGAAGTAAAGCAATATATAAAAGAGTGCAATACTTGCTAGTATAATAAAAACTGTATAGAATAGCCAGTAGGAAAGTTAATACCAAACTCAATTCCAGAAAAACCTTGGGTATATATCTCAGCAGATTTTATCACTAAGTTGCCACTAGCACAAGGATATAATTCAATTCTAGTAGTAGTTAATAGGTTAACAAAAATGGTATATTTTATTTCTACTATGAAAAAGACATTAGTGGAAGGATTAGCTAGATTGTTTAAAGATAATATGTAGAAGTTGCATGGGTTACCTGAAAGTATTATTTCAGATAGAGGATCCCAATTTGCGATAGGAGTAATATGGGAGTTGAACAAAATGTTAGAGATTGAAAGTAAATTGTCAATAGTGTTCCACTCTTAGATAGATAGACAAACAGAAAGGGTTAATCAGGAACTAGAACAGTACTTGAGAATGTTTATCAACTATAGGTGTTATCAATGGACAGTAAATGTCCTTAGCGATCATCCTAGGTAGATGTTCAAGAAGAACTCGATAGAGTTCTTCATTGGATTGCAGCCCTACTTATACTACTACTACAGTGGCTGTACCCTAGAGCTCCATGATCACATGTTCTTTCCAGAATGTTCTATGGTCACCTGACCTTGTCATATGATTTAACTTACTGAGTCCCCACCCTATTTATATCCTTACTCCATTGTATGCTTTGGAGTTTTGGATTAAGTGTTCAAATGCGTGGGAAACCTTTTCCTGTTTGGGGCTCTCATAACATGGCCCCCCCTTCAAGTTTCCTTGTCCCAAGGAATTTTTCCATCAATACCAATTTTCGTCCCATCTCTTTTCCCTCTCTCTTTCATATCTTCTTTTCCCCCAACCATATAGTAGTTTTGCTATGAATTCCCTAGGTAATTCCCAACTAAACTTCTTTTCTTTTTCTTCTTGCTCCTGCCATCTTAGTTCTTCGACCTCTTCCCCATGCTCCCTCTCAAACTCTTCTACCAGCTCCTTTGCATTTTCCAAGTTTTTTCTATTTTCCCAGGTATTCTCTCCTGCCGTGTAGCCTTTCCATCTCACCAGGAACTTTTCCTTCCCTCTAACCATTCTTTTGTTTAAGATTTTCTCTACCTCAAATTCCTCTTCTCCTTTGATGATGACCAGTTTTGGTGGTATCTTCTTCTGTCCCTTTACCTATGATTTATAGAGTTGTACTCTACTTACATTAACTACAGGATGTATTTTGATAGAATTAGGCAGCTCTAATTCTATTGCATTACTTGAGACAATTCTCTTTACTTTGTAGGGACCTACAAAGCATTCAGTCAGCTTTTCCGACCTTCTTCCTTTCATCTGCCATTTTAGGTCCTTCGTACTTAGCAGCACTAAGTTCCCCACTTTGTACTCCTCTCCCTTTCCTCATCTCCTGTCTCCAAACTTTTTCATTTCCTTTTGTGCTTTTCCTAATGCTGCTTTGGCTTCCTCCTGGATTTTCTTCATTTTTTCTACGAATTTTCCTGCTGCTTTGTACTTCCCCTTTCTTCTTTTCTCAAATCCTATCCTCGGGTCTTGACTGTAGTTTGCTTTGAATGGCAATGTTTTTGTAGCCGCGTAGGTTTTGTTGTTATATGTGAACTCCACTATCCCTAACCAATCTGGCTACTGCTTTTGTCTATGATCAATGAAGACCCTTAGATATTGCTCTAACTCCTGGTTTATCCTCTCTGTCTGTCCATCCGTTTGAGGGTGATAGGCTGTTGAGAGCTTTGTCTGGATTCCCAGCAAGTTATTCAGCTCCTTTATCATTCCTGCCACAAACTACACTCCCCTATCTGATATGATGCTCTCTGGAAGTCCATGCAATTTCCATATGTGGTCCCAAAATAGCTTTGCGAGTCCTTCTGCTGACGTTTTTTCCGTTATTGCTATAAAATGTGCCATTTTGCTAAAACAGTTGCATACTACTAAGATTGCATTGTATCTCTGGGCTAGTGGCAGTTCGGTGATAAAGTCTGCTGATATATGGCTCCATGGCTTTTCTGGGATTGCATTGGGACATTGTTATGACTTGACAAAATAGACAAAGTTATTTCTTTCTTTTTCTAGACTTACTACATAGGGATGGAGTGCAAGAAAGTATCATGTGACCAAGTGTCACAAAGTCACAGGGTTATGAGTCACAGTCAGGTGACGTCACATGACTAGGTCACATGAGGACCATGGGAAGATAGTGCACAGACCGTACAGTAGTTGTATAAGTAGTGTAGGAAATTTAATAGGAACTCCATCAAGTTTTCCTTGTCAACTCAGACCAGGAGGGTGGTTAAGTTATCTTGGGCTAAGTCACTACAGGCATTAGTTCTCCTGCTGGCGCTTCACTTTGATTCTTGTATCTTTGACATGCATCATATCCATCCATATATCTTCCCATCTCCTTCATTACTCCTGGCCACCAGTAATTCCTAACAATCAACTCTGCCATTTTCTACCTCCCCCCATGCCCTCCTACTAGAGTGTCATAGTGTAGTTGTATTATTTCTCTCCTGAGGTCTCCTTCTGGCATGTATATTCTTCCTTTTTTTAATACTATCCCTATTCTCGATTTCCCACTCTTCATCTTTCAGCACTTTTATTCCTGCCCTTTTTAACTCCTCTACTGCTTTTACTATCTTCTTGTTCCCTTCCTGTGCCTTTCTGATTCTTTCTCTTAGGTTTTCTTCCTCCATTAATGTTTCTACCCCCCTAATCCACTCTGGTTTTATCAGCTTCTGGTCTTCGTTATCTCTTTTCACCCCCTCCTGCCAGTCTGGTCTTCTGCTTAATCCATCTGCCTTTCCCCATGCTCTTCCCTGGAACATGTTTTAACATAAAAATTAAATTGCAATAGGTATAGGGCCCATCTTACTTGTCTGTGGTTTAATTTTTGACTTGTCATAAAATACTGGAGGTTCTTATGGTCTGTCCAGATTTCAAACTTGAGTTTTGCTCCCTCTAAGTAGTGCCTCCATGCTTTTAGGCACCTTATAACTGCCAGCATCTCTTTATCGTGAATTTTGTAATTTTGCTCTGTAGTATTCAGTGATTTAGAAATGAAGGCCACCGGCCTCCACTTCCTATCTTCACACTTTGTTGACAACACTCCCCCTGTCGCATAGTCTGAGGCATCTGCTTCCACTCTCATTTCCTTGTCAATGTCTGGGATGGCCAGAACAGGCTTTGTGGTGAACCCTGCCTTAAGTTTTTCAAATACTTCCTCCTGTTCCTTTTCCCACTTCCACTTTTGCTCCTTCCTGACTAGCATGTGTAGCGGTGCTGCTATCCTAGCAAAGTCCTTTATGAACCTCCTGTAGTAATTGGCAAGGCCTAGGAATTTTTGTACTTCTTTGATGTTCCTAGGTACCGGCCAGTTCAGGATTCCTTTTACCTTCTCCTTTTGCATCTCTACTCCTTTTGGACCAATTACTACTCCCAGGAACTCTACTTCTCTTACTTTCCATTTGCATTTCTCTGGTTTCACAAACAGATCGTTCTCTTCCAATCTCCTTAGTACTTCCTCTACCAGCTTATCATATCCCTCTTCCATATCTGTGGCTACTAAAATGTTGTCAATGAAGGTTGCTGTGTCCCCTTGGTTTATGAGGTCCCTGAACAGGTTGTTTATCATTGCTTGGAAGGTGGTGGGGGAGTTTGTCAACCCAAAATACATGACTATAGGTTCATACGCTCCAATATGTGTCATGAATGCTGCCTTCTATTCATCTCCTTTCTTGATTCTGACATTATTGTATCCCCATCTCAAATCCAACTTTGTAAACACCTTTCTCTTTCCTACTCCATCCAATATATCTGCAATGAGGGGTAAAGGGTACCCATTTTTTATCGTTCACTGGTTTATGTGTTGATAGTCTTGTACCATTCTCCGTGTGCCATCCTTTTTCACCACAAAGTGTACTGGTGATGTCTGGAGTGACTTGGAGAGTTGGATATATCCCTTCCTCAACTGGTCTTCCACAAACATCTGTACTTCCTCTCTTTCCTCTCTCAATAGTGAGTATACTTTCCCCTTTCTTGGCGTAAATCTCTTCTTTAATTCTATGGCATGGTCCCAGATCTTTTGTACCGGCATCCTTTCTGACTCCTTTTTTCCAAATACTTTCTTCCACTTCCAAAATCTCCTGGGCACCAGCCTTTTTAACACTTCCTCGTCCTCATCCTTTTCCGTCTTTCTTACTTTCTTCTCCTTCACTTCTTGCTTTCTTCTTCCACATATAGGTGAGCAATGCGTCATCTTCACTTCTCCTTTCTCCCAATCTATTTCTGGATTGTGGGCTGCTAGCCATGGCATTCCCAATATTAATTCTATCTTCTCTAAGTTGCACACATCCATTCTGGCTCTTTCCATATGTCCCTTAAAGAATATATTGCACTTGACCTGGTGCGTTATAGCCCCCCCCGCATTTGCCGTTCCATCCACATTCCTAACTAAGAGGGGTTTTTTCAACTTTTCCATTTTAAACCCCTTTTCCTTTGCAAAGGTTGTGTCCATGAACAGACCTGTCACCCTGCTATCTAACAACACCTTCACTACTATTCCTTTATGACTTTCCAACTTCTCTAACCCTACTTTCAACCAGACTTCCCTTAATGGTTGTAGTGTGTATCGTATGTCTCTTACTCTCTCAGTTGTATTGATGGAGTTCAATTTATTGCCTAATTTTTCTGGGCACAATACACTATATACATTATTGGAGGCCAGCCGAGAGCTCACTGTTCTCCATTTTCTTTTGCTGACTCCTGTGGTATTTCTACTACTCTTCCCCTATGTCTTTTCCAGCAGTTTTTGGCCATATGGCCCCACTTTCTATACACATAGTACGTCTTGTCTTCTCCTCTTCCTCTGTCTACATCCATTGTATTGGGGTCTCTCCTTGGACCCGTTTGAGCTCCTCCTCTATTAGATGTATTTCCTCCTCCTCTTCCTCTGTACTCTCCTCCTGTTCTCCACGTTATCTGCCCCCCTCTTCCCCCATATGATCCTCCTCCTCTAGGCTGTACATTTCCCCCTGGGCACGCTGCATTCCTCCCCAATACTCTCTCTTCTGCCCTGCTCTGTCTCTGGTTTCTATCTAGTCTCACTGCCCTTTCTTGCCACTCTCCAATGGTGGTTGGCAGTTCCTCTGCTTCCACTAGCTTCCTCCTAATGGCCCTGTTTAGTCCTCTTTTAAATTCTTCGATGAGGGGCCTTCTCTCATAGCTGCTTCCTCTGGCAATCTTTTTGAATTACTACACGTATTTGTTGCAGGTTCTCTCTCCTTGCTCAATTGTCCTTAGTTGTTCTATCTTTCTCTCCTCCTCTGATGTCTCCCCAAAGTTGTCCCTTATTTTTGCAAATAGTTACTCCGCTAATTCTACCTCTGACTCTCCCTTGGCCAGCTCGTCCAACAGGTTATCCTTCTATGCCTCTGCTATTCCCCCCTGCATGTATGACAATACCAAGGCCACCTGGGTTGCTGCTGCTTCCTCCATCATCTTCATCCTAATGTATAGGTGAGCTGCATTAACAAATGCACTCACCTCTTCTATCCTTCCACTGAAAACTTGAGGTCTTGCAACCTCCACTCTGCTCCCTTGCTGTTGGAGGAGCATAGTATTGACCTGCTGCTACAGAATTGTGATTATAGTGAGGAGTTGCTCCTCTCTGGTTTGGGGGGGGCGGGTACTGAAGGGTGTTCCCCCTGTTGCTGTTATTGTTGGCGAGACATTGGTGATAGTGATGGTGATGTTGATGTTTCCTTGTAGGAGGATGAGCAGTCTTCTTTGTCTATACTTATGGCTGACTACCGACTAAGAAGGGTGAAACAATACTATCCCTAAGAAGGGAATCTCTAAGCTAGGCAGGCCTTTAAGAGGTTTTCCGTTGTTCCCCTGCATAGACCAATTACAATAGATTGGTAGCACGGAGCTGATAGCGAAGAACTAATTATGAGCCCACTCGATATAGAGATCAGATCTCAGGCAGGGACACGAGCTTTGTCCAGACTGTCTACCCACTGTCCCTAACTGACAGTGAAGTCCCCTTTATAGCTAGGGCCCACTATCCAAGAGGCTTGAGAGTGCTGTGCTCCCTAGCAAGGAAGGGTGTGGAGTAAGTGTGGTAGGGAAAATCACTCGCAGGGCTGGTATGAAGCCAACTGTGCCTTTAAGTGATTTTGAGCAGGGTTTGAGGTGAACAGTGCTCGGATATGGTATCGAGTTCTTATATTATCAATGGACAGTGAATGTCCTTAGCGATCACCCTAGGTGGATGTTCAAGAAGAACTTAATAGAGTTCTTTATTGGATTGCAGCCCTACTTATACTACTACTACAGTGGCTGTACCCTAGAGTCCCATGATCACATGTTCTTTCCAGAATGTTCTATGATCACCTGACCTTGTCACATGATTTGACTTACTGAGTCCCTACCCTATTTATATCCTTACTCCATTGTATGCTTTGGGGTTTTGGATTAAGTGTTCAAATGTGTGGGAAACCTTTTCCTGTTTGGGGCTCTCATAACAATAGGCAGGAACAGTAGTCAGATTGGTTAGAGATAGCAGAGTTTGCCTACAATAATAAGATATATTCAAGTACTAAAATATTGCCTTTCAAGGCAAATTATAGACAAGATCCCAGAATGGGGTTTGAAGTAAGGAAGAAGAGAAAGTATAAAGGGGTAGAGAAGTTTGTAACAAAAATAAAAGAAATCCAGGAAGAAGTGAAAGCAGCACTAGAAAAAGTGCAAGAGAAGATAAAGAGGTATACAGATAGAAAAAGAACAGAAGTTGACAAATATAAAGTAAAGGACTTAGTGATGTTAAGCACTAAGGACCTGAAATACCAAATGACTGGAAGGAGAATGGAAAAGTTGATAAAGAGGTTCATAGGGCCTTATAGAATAAAGAAAATTGCATTACTAAATACAGTAGAATTAGAGCTACCTAGTACAGTAAAAATACACTTAGTAGTTAATGTTAGTAGAATACAAAGATATATAGGACAAGTAAAGGGGTAGAGAAAGAAGCAACCAGCTCCAGTCATAATTGAGAAAGAGAAGGAATAGAAGGTCAAAAGAATTTTGAACAAGTGACTAGTAAGGGGAAAAGACAAGTATTTGGTATAGTGAAAAGAGTTCACAGCTAAATTTGGTACTTGGAAAGGATTAGAAAACTTGAAAAATGCAAAAGAAGCAGTTAAGGAATTTGAGAAAAAATATTGGTAAGACATAAAAGATATTCAAAGACAAAAACAGAAAGAGAGGATATTTAGGAGAGAAGAATTACCAGGAAGGTTTATAGTGAGAAAATTATTTGAATAGTTGGATAAAAGATATGATGAGAAATACTAGGCAAGGTTGGAAAGAAATTGGAGGAGATAGAAAAGAGGAAGAGCAAGAGAATAAAGAACAATGGAAACAATAAAGAAAAAAGAGGAAATTGAGCAAGAAAACTTAGAAATCAAGGAGTGGGCAAAAGAAGATAATGATAAAATAGAGAACATCTGTGATCCCTATCATGAGTTGTAAAAATTCTCAGAACAAGGAATCTTGAAAGGGGGATAGTATCATAACATAGCCAAACAGCTAAGTTATTATTTATATTTCTTTTCTTTTCTTTTCATTTAATTAGGAAATCAACAGATACATGAGAAGGAATAACTCAAAAAGAAATGTACAGGACTTTATAAATAGAAGTAAATACAGAATGTATATAAGTAATATATAATAATCAAAGAAAAACTCTATTAAGTTCTTCTTGTTAACTTAAACTAGGAGTAAGACTAAGTTATTTCAGCTATATCCTTACAAATAGAGCAGTCCATCAATATTCATCCACTCTGAGGAGTGTACTATTCTACTAGAGGACTTCTGTAGTTCTAGGGCAGTTTTAGCTACCAGCTCTTCTTGATCTCCAGAATAGTTGCCCTTGTGGACTTTGGCCAGGATATTATGTTTAACCCTAGTCAGCTCCAATCTCTCGAGGACCTGGACCACTAGGAGTTCTAGATATAACAAGTTAATGTTTTTGTTGTTTGAAGCTTCATTGCTATAGTTGGGCCTTTGAAAGAGTATATCTAGCTTATTCATAGACCATTCTAAGTGGTAACAAAGTATAAAGTTAAAGCAGGCTAGATAGAGAGACCAAAGTACCTACTTCTGATTTAGTTTTTTTGCTATTTGTTAGAAATAGAGAGTAGAGTAGTAATTAGCTAATAGAATAACTCCAAGATAGCATAAATCATAGAGAAGAAGTATTAGCTAGTATAGAAAAGAAATATACTTATATTCTGAGATATATATATATCAAGGAACAGGATTTCAGAGACAACAAGAAAAACAATCTTGGCTTCAATATATGTATTACACTTTGATCTTCTATTACAAGTGATTGTTGATTTTGGAGATAAGAAAATATCATTAGATATTAAGCAAAAGTCTGAGTTTAAGAAGTATATAGGAGAAGAAGAGGAATATAGACAAAGGGCAAATAAACATTAATCTACAAACTAGATAGCTATTCTGTATCTACCCTGTATATCTACTCTAGTTAGAATAGGGAAAAGCTAGTCTAAAATATAATACTCTTCCCAGTCTGAAATACGATATTCCTACTCTGAATTAAGTAGGAGATAAATCATAATAATAATAAGAAAAAAAAATAAATAATACTAATCATAACCAAAAATCTGGTATATGACACTGTCATAAAGTACTCTAAATTTTTGTGGTTGGTCTAGATCTCTACTAGGTTAGATACTTCTTCAAGAAAGTGTCTCTACTCTTCTAGTACAGGTGATGGCTAGTATTTCCTTATCATAGATCTTGTAGTTTCTCTCTACTGGAGATAGAAATTTTGTAAGGGCAACTGGAGTAGAGTAGACTCTAGGAGAATCCTTAGTAATATTATACTCCTAAATATGTTACAACTTATTTCTAGAAGAATTCTTAGAGATTAAGATAAGGCTCCTAGGGTGTACTTCTATAATATATATACTTCTACTATTGAGATGTCCCTGATCCTATAGTTTTGTTAGTTAGGGTCAGAAGTCTCCAAGTCAAGCTAAAGAGAATTAAATATTATATAGTAATATTTAATTAAGTGCAGGGTTACTCTGGACTAAGAGTCTAGTATCTCAGAAACAGTATTAGTAGGGTTCTCCTATACTCACCTCCCTCTCAAGATTGCTATACCTTGAAGCAATAGTTTCAGAGTGAAAAATTATATTGAAGTTTGCTTGTTAGATATGTTTAGAAACCATAGGGTATTTGCAATAGAATTCTGCTACAAGATCTGGTATTGAGACATTGGAAACTACTTTCTAGAAATTGTACTCCCTTTTGAATCCTTTCCACTTTACCAGAAACTAGAATCTTCTCTTATACCAACAGCTATCTAAGATCTCTTCTACTTCTCACTTTTCTTTTTTGTCGATAACAGCAGATAGTAGCAAAGGTCTGGACTTCCTTTTAGAGATTAGATTATCTAGAGCAGTAGACAGCTTAACTATATTAAACATGGGATGAAGTTTCTTTATTATATATAGTAGCTTAAGACAATAGGTAAAGGGTCTTACTTATTATTCTACTATAAAAAGTTTAAGGCAACAATATGATAGCTTTGGAAATAGGTGTGTGGTCTTGATATTAGTGGCATCTAGGAATACCTAATCCCTAGGGTGAGATACTGGGGCTGGAAATCTTCTTTGGTTATAGTATTATGTTATGTTTTTCTGTATTTTCTAAATTGCAGTCTTGGTCTTTTTAACTGCTGCTTTTATTTGCTCCATGAACTTGTTTACCATTTCCAGTCCAGAGGAACACTACCTAGGTTCAAAGCCTATATGGAAAGTCTATCTAGTGTCAAGCAAGAACAGAGTCTACTGGGTAGAGGCATGCACATAGTTGTTATACTGAAATTCTGCTATCAGTAGCAAGTCATACCAGTTATTCTATTGCTCATTGACAAATAAACATAAATACTAGTTGAGCTCCTAATTGACACACTTTGTCTGTCTGTCAGTTTGCAGATGCCAGGCTGTAAAGGAGGCTAGTTGAATTTCCAGTAGTCAATAGAGTTCTTTTGTAAATAGAGCTGTTACAAACTTCATTCAGACCATAACTCCAGGAATACTTGACCAATTTCAATGATCTAAATGGCCACCAAAAGCCCTTAAGAAGACCTTTTAAATGGTACCAAAAACATCTCAAAGCAATTAGTATTCACTGAGTTATTAGCAGATTAGTCTACAATCACTAAGTTACCAGATACTAAATTGCTGATATCTTGGAAGCTGCTTAATATAATTATTTGCTTCAACAACCATTGTAAAGCTCTCTTCAATGCACTTCTTTTGGCTATAAATAGACATAGAGGCAATAAGATCCCATGAAGATACAAGGTCCTCAATATTTGTATATAATACTGATCTTTATCTATAAATTATTATCTATCCTTAAATAGAACAAAAAACTACTCTAAGATAGTTAGGTTATCTCTATTTCAAGAACAATAGATAGTGATTATATGGTAGACTGTTCTGGTATACAGACCACCACAATCATGTATTTAAGAACTATATGTCTAAGGATAAACTTCAGACTTAACTACATCTTTTGCTATTGTCTAAACTTTGCTTTTTTGAGCCTTTTGATTATTGAATCATCAAATCACAAATCACAAATCAGTAAGTGGCCATTTGTGATAAGAGCTATGAATTGAGATTTGTAGTCTGAGATTACATATCTAGACAGTCTGTAGAATTTCTATACCTAGTATAGGAACAACCTTACTACTTCTTCTATAGTCACTATCATGTACATTGGAACAAAGTGAGCTCTTTTTGACATAAAGTTCACCACTATCATGATAGCATCATATTTGGAGGACTTAGGGAGCTCTACTATGAAGTTAATGCTAAAGGTATTCCATTGGGTATCTAATACCAAAATAGAGTAGAGCTCTTTAACTGGGGGCTTCTTAGAGGACTTCATATAGAGACAGAGATTACAGGTACTTACATATTATTCTATATACCTAAATATCTAAGGCTATCAATAGTTCTGGGATACCAGCTCTAGCATTTTTCATCTACTGGAATATACTATGATCTTAGTATTGTGGTATAGAGAAACTATCTTTTTATACAAGTTGGGAGTCTAGAGAACATAAACCTTTCCTCAGAAGTGAAGTAAACTATTTATATTCAACTATTCCAATGAATGAACTGTCTTTATGGTGGAGTATTAGAGTTCTTGGATGGTCTTGGCAACTGGTTCTTCTAGGTCTCTAGAGTAGTTACTCTTATAGACTTTGGATAGGATATTCTGTTCTACTCCTGTTAGCTCTACTTCTGATTGAAAAGAGAGTAGGCTATGGCTGAAAAGTCTTGGATAAAACACTTGTAAAAGTTAACAAATTCTAAAAAGACTTGAATGTCAGTCTATGACTTCAGGATGGGCTATTCTTAGACTCTAGTGACCTTGATGGCCAGACTGTTAGTTATTTCAAAGAATATCACTAGAAGTTCAAACAGACTATGGTTAGTATGAAAGATAGTCTTCTACTTGTCTCCAGGCTTAATACATATGTTGTTGAAACCCCAGCAGACATCTAGTTTAGTAAAGTATTTGGCTCTATGGAGTTGCAACATAAGTTTGGAGATGAGAGGCAAAGGGTACTTGTTCTTCACTGTTATGAAGTTAAGAGTCTAATAGTCTTGTACTAACTAGAGAGAGCTATCTTTCTTCTTGATAAAGAATACTAGAGTAGTTATAGGTGACTTAGATAGATATATCTATCTAGTGTACAAGTTTTTCTATAGAAAGGCATTTAGCTCCTTCTGTTTAATAGAGAAGAGAGGGTAGACCCTTGTAAACTTAGGCTTGGAACCCAGAATGAGCTCTATTGCATAGTTCTAGTAGCAGTGCTCTAGCAAGACATTGAAATTGTTCTTGGTAAATATAGATTCAAAGTCTCTGATATAAGGGAGCAAGAAAACAGAAGTCACTTGTGTCTCTGTATTCTATTGCACTTCTTCTACCAACTGTTGGAAGGTAGTAGCTAAGGCTTGTATTGCTTCTTTAGGGAGCTCTAGGAGCAGCCTAGTAATAAACAGTTAGTCTTTGGTTTTCTAGTCTTATCTATTAGTTTTGTATGGGACTTTAAGTTCCTTTTTTTCTTTGTTCAGAAGAAGAGAAGGTCTAGTTCAATAGTATTATAGGGCTCAGATCTCTTTTCTCTTCTTTAAGGTTTGTTTCCTCCAAAGGGTACAATACCCCTCATACTAGAGTGGGCACCATATCATATGAACTTTTTTTTTCCCAGTCGGCTTTGGAATTGTAATCTCTGAGCCAAGTATAGCTAAGAATTAGTTTTTGCTTTCCTAGGCTAGAAATGACTAGGAGCATCTATTTTGAGTGGGTTTTGTAGTAAAGGACTATATCTATGACTTCTAATATCTGACTGGCCTTATTGGGAGATCTATTGACGTTGAAGATAAGTATAGAATAAAAAATGGTCTAAGTATTGATTTCTTTTGAGCAGACAAAGTCATAATCAATAAAGTTTCCAGTGGTTTTACAGTCTAGTAGTGCATTGATAGAGTAAAGTCCACTGGTATTGGTTATACTAAGTTTCATAATAAAAACTAAGGATATTCTATGTATATCAAGAATATTTGTAGAAAGCTTTTTAGACAATTGTCTTTTCCATTTAGTCTCTGGGATGTAGAGTAGCTGGCTGGAATAGAAAAGTATATAGGTTCATTGTCACTTATATTAACATTTTCTATCTCAAGTACAGTAAACCTATTTACTGGGAGTAACTAGAGCACATAGTTTGCTGGCTGCTCTATGCAAAATCCTCCTTAACTAGAGGCTCTAATTTTTCTACTACAACTATGTTCTTAAAAGCCATTAGATCTTCAATCAACTCTTCTCTCTGCTCTGCCATAAGCTGTTGTATGTTGAGGCAATGTGTACAGTCTTTTACAAAGTGGCTAGTCTCTCTGCAATGGTAGCAGTTATACAGAAGGAGTAGTCTGGTCTTTTGTACTACATTAACATTTATAAAGACTCTGAGGGATTGGGGTGGAGGTCTAGGAAAAGCAGGCATGAAAAGAACTGAAGGGATTTAAACCATAATGAGCAGAGCTGGACAGGAGGTGGAAATTCTAAAAAAAAACAGTACCAAGCATTGTAAAGACTAAAAGATCTTGTTGGCTAGCTGGGCTTAGTCAATTCTTTGGGCTGCTTGGTACTAGATCTCTAGGTCTGTATCAGTAGGTTTTTTTATAGGGCATAATGGCAATTTGGCTTTGGATATTTGCCCTAAGTTATAAGAACTTAGACAGTGATGTCTTAGATCTACTTCTAGTCCAAGTTGACAAGGAGAACTTGATAGAGTTTCTATTCAATTGTGGTATACTACTTATACATGCCTTGTGTTTACTTCTATTTATAAACTCCCACATATCTCTTCTTAGTTGTTCTTTCTCATACATCTACTAATTAAAAGAAATAAAAGAAAAAGAAAATAAATAATGACTTAGCTGTTTTGGTTGTGTCATGACATGAGTCCATATCTAAATTTTACTACTAGAGTCTAGAGATTTGTATATTTGGTATTGGAGACCAAGATCTAAAAGCCATCTAGATAATCATCCACTATCTAACTCCTTTGGTAGTAGGATGATCCCTTCAAGGAATTGATAGCATCTGCTTCTATATTGACTGGGAAGAACTAGATCTGGAATTGTTAGTTGAAGTTGCCCTAAATTTGAAAAGAAAAAATACTAGTGTTTACTTTCTGTCTAAAAAGGTTCTTGGACTACTTGGCAGCCTGACCTCCCTTGAAGAATATGAGAGCCCAGAATACCTTTTTCTCTTTACTATCATGACTTGGCAAAATGGCTAAGTCATTATTCTATTTTTCTTTTCTTTTCTAAACTTACTATATAAGAAGGAGTACAAAAAAGTATCATATGATATATCACAGGTAATATGTCACAAAGTCAGGTGATATCACATGATAAGTATAGGAAAAGTAATGCACAGACCATGTAGTAAATATATAAATAGTATACAGAATTAAATAAGAACTCTATTAAGTTTTTCTTGTTAACTTAGACCAGGAATGCAATTAAGTTATCTTAGGCTAAGTTGTTCTATTTGCAGGTGAATTGCTCTGGGACCAGGCAAATATAGAGGACATAGGAGTTGAGAAAGGCTCAACTGATACTCCAGTCTTTGTAAAAGTCTAGTAGAAATAAGAGTTTGGGATGCATGAGCAAACAAGAGGCTATTAGAGGGGAGGTTGTTGGTGTGAGCAGTAAAGAGGAGACTGTTGCCAGAGAAGTAGGTTGAGTATTGGAAACTAGCTATATAAGTTGTTGCAGCTAGACAGTTAGAGCAGCAAGGATATTGTTGATGTTTATTTCTGAGCTATTCTGTCGCTTGGTTACTTTGTGTAGATAGTGCTGTAGATAGGTCAGAGTATCAGCAACAGTCTGGAGGGTATTTGTATATAATATTTACATAGAGTAGAGTGTTCTAGAGAGTTGGTGAAGGGCATCTAGAGAGAAGCTATCTACTACGTTCTTCCAAAGCTCTATAAAGAAGATTCTAATCTACTATAAAGGCAATTAGAGTGGAGTAGACTCTAGGAGAATCCTTAGTAATATTACACTCCTAAATATATTACAACTTACCTCTAAGAGAATTTTTTAGAGATTAGGATAAGATTCCTAGAGTATACTTCTACAATATATATACTTCTTATCACAAATAGCCACTTACTGAAGTGCTCAAAAAACAAAGTTAGATAAAAGATGTTGTTAAGTCTGAGGTTTATCCTCAGATATATAGTTCTTAAATATATGATTATAGTGGTCTGTATACCAGAACAGCCTACTATATGATTACTACCTATTTTTTTTACATATAGGAGTGCTATTGTTCTTAAAATAGAAATAACCTAACTGTCTTAGGGCAGTCTTTTGTTCTTATTCAAGAACAGATGATAATCTATAGATAAAGATCAGTGTCATATATAAACATTGAGAATCTTGTATCTCCATGGGATCTTATTGCCTCTGGGTCTATTTATAGCCAAAAGAAGAGCATTGAAGAGAGCTTCACAATGGTCATTGAAGCAAACAATTACATTAAGCAGTTCCCAAGATATCAGTGATTTAGTATCTAGTGACTTAGTGATTGCCAACTGATCTGCTAATAACTTAGTGAATACTGATTGCCTTGAGATGTTTTTGGTACTGTTTGAAAGGTCTCCTTAAGAGCTTTTGGTGGCCATTTATATTGTTAAAATTGGTCAAGTATTCCCAGAGTTGTGGTCTAAATAAAGTTTGTAATACTTCTACTGTTGAGATGTCTCTGATACTATAGTTCTGTTAGTCAGGGTCAAAAGTCTCCAAGTCCAGCTAAAAAGAATTAAATATTACTATGTAATATTTAATTAAGCACAGGATCACTCCAGGCTATAAGTCTAGTGTCTTAGGGGTAACATTGGTAGGATCTTCTTACAGATTTGCTATAGAATGCCACTGGTCTCTACTTACCATCTATTATAGACTGCTAGGACAAGATAGTACCTATGGTAAAGTCTAAGCTATCTACTTCAATCTGGAAGAGCTCCAAGTCTTGTGGTAAGACTAGTACTGGAACTGAGATCAAAAAAGAACTGAACAATAGTTGAAAAGTCCTATATAAAATATCTGTAAAAGTCGACAAACCCTAGGAAGACCTGGACATCAGTTTATAACTCTAGGATAGGCCACTTTTGGACTCCAGTAACCTTGACAAGATTTATAGAGACCTTGTTTTCTAATACAACCAGATCTAGATATTCAATATGCTCCTTCTAGAACTCATACTTATTTGGACAAAGACATAATTTGTGCTCTATAAGGATCTCCAGCACTCTTTAGATAGTCTTAGTATACTGTTTAACAGTCCTAGTAAAGATCAGGATGTTGTCCAAGTATACTACTACAATATCTTCTATAATGAGATCTCAGAATATATTATTTATTATTATCTAGAAAATAGCTAGACTGTTAGTTATGTTATAGAATTACATTGGGATTACAACTATTATCAGCCCTGGACTGATAACAAGTAGATGGTAGAAGAAATAATAGCAATAAGAGATGAGGAAGACAAAGATAATGCAACAGACAATATATTAGCATATCAAGATTAGAACTTTAGACTTGATTGCACTAATTATAGATATTGGACTAAAGGAGAAATGTTGAATAAACCTTGGGGTAATTATAGACAAATCTTATTATAGTTATAAGCTTTAGGATAAATAGAGAAACCTTGGACTAACCTATTTATAAACTCTAACTCAATTAGTCACTTACTGTTACTTACTAGTACTTAGGATAGTAGTTCTTATGATATCACTAGTTAGAATAAATACAATCCAAAAAGAAAAGAGAACAGCAAGTTCTTTCTTTTTATAGTTTATCTAAAAACCTACTTCTCTTGAAACTCTGTATTCCCTCCAGTCTTAGGACTAACTTGTGGAATGTAACTAAAAGCCTCAATATTTATTCTTTTGATATAACTCTTCTGAAAACCTTAACTAGACCCTTTGTAGAGGAGTAAAGAGATATCAAGTGTTGATATAAGCTCAAGGTTGAAGTATATATTTACCCTTGTAGTCTAAAGTCTTAACAAGTTATCTCAAAGAATATTACTAGAGGTTCAAACAGACCACAGTTAGTACAAAAAGTGGTCTTTCACTTGTCTCCAGGCTTGATATGTATGTTATTTAAGCTCTATTAGATGTCCAACTTGGTGAAATACTTAGTCTTGTAGAGTTGAAACACAAGCTTAGAAATAAGAGGTAAAGAATACTTATTCTTTACTATTATAGAGTTATAGACCTGGTAGTTTTGTACCAACCAGAGGAAGCTATTCTTCTTTTTAATAAAGAAGACTAGTATGACTATGGGCAATTTTAGATGGGCAGATCTGTCTGGTATATAAGTTTTCTTCTAGAAAGGTATTTAACTCCTTTTGTTCAACTAGAGATAGAAGGTATACTTTAGTTGACTTTAGTTCAGAACCTGGCAGGAGTTCTATAGTGTGATCCCAATAGCAATGTTCTAGAAGAATATCAAAATTGTCTTTGACAAACATGGACTTGAGCCTTTTAGTATATAGAGATAGTAGAGTTGTGGTGGTTAGTATTTCTATACTCTGATATGCTCCTTCTGCCAACCTTTGGGAAGTAGTTGTGGAAGCCTATATAGTCTTTTCAAAGAGCTTAGAAAGCAGTCTGGTTATAAACAACCTATCTCTAAGCTCATAGTTCTGTCCATCAGTTCTATATAGGATTTCAGACTCCTTTTTGTTATTGTCTAAGAAAGAAGTGGATCTAGTCTAACAATATAGTAGAGCTTAGACCTCTTGTTTCCTCTTCAAGACTTATTTTTTTCATAACATTTGGTATCCTCTACAACGAGATAAATATTTAGTCTATCACAAACTTTATTTAAACTATAACTCTGGGAATACTTGACTAATTTTGACAATCTAAATAGCCACCAAAAGTCCTTAAGAAAATCCTTCAAACAATACCAAAAATATCTCAAGGCAATCAGTATTTACTAAATTATCAGCAGATCAGTTGACAATTACCAAGTTACTAAATACTAAATCACTGAAATTTTAAGAACTACTTAATATAATTATTTGCTTCAATGACTATTGTAAAGCTCTCTTCAATGCACTTCTTTTGGCTATAAATAGACACAGAGACAATAAGATCCTATAGAGATACAAGGCCCTCAATGTTTGTATATGATACTGATCTTTATCTATAGATTATTATCTGTTCTTGAATAGAACAAAAGACTGCCCTAAAACAGTTAGGTTATTTCTATTTTAAGAACAATAGCACTTCTATATGTAGAACAATAGGTAGTAATCATATGGTAGGCTGTTTTGGTATACAGACCACTACAATCATATATTTAAGAACTGTATATCTGAGGATAAACCTTAAACTTAATAACATCTTTTGTCACTTGTCTAACTTTGCTTTTTTGAGCACTTTGATTATTAAATCAACCAATCACAAATTAGTAAGTAACTATTTGTGATGTAGTCATAAGAACCTTGTCTTTTTTCCAGTTGACTTCTGGGTTATGGTCTTTTAGCCAAGTATAGCCAAGAATTAGATTTTGCTTTTCCAGACTAGAGATGGCTAGGAACATCTACTCTAAGTAGGTTTTGTAGTAGAGGACTATATCTACTACTTCTGATATCTGGTCTATCTCATTGGAAGAGCTATTAATATTGAAGACCAGTATAAACTGAAAGATGGTCTAGGTATTAATCTCCTTGAAGCAGATAAAGTTACAATCTATGAAGTTACTAGTAGCTCCACAGTCCAGGAATGTCTTGATGAAGTAAAGGAAGGGAAAAATGCATCTTATCACAAATGGCCATTTACTGATTTGTGATTGGTTGATTTGATAATCAAAGTGCTCAAAAAAGCAAAGTTAGACAAGTGACAAAAGATGTTGTTAAGTCTAAGGTTTATCCTTAGACAAAGTGCATTAAAGAAAGCTTCACAATGGTCATTGAAGCAAATGATTATATTAAGTAGTTTCCAAGATATCAATGATTTAGTGTCTGGTAGCTTGGTGATTATCAACTGATCTACTGATAACTTGATGAATACTGATTACTTTGAGGTGTTTTTGGTATTATTTGAAAGATGTTCTTAAGGACTTTTGGTGGCCATTTAGATTGTCAAAATTGGTCAAGTATTCCTAGAGTTATAGTCTGAATGAAGTTTGTAACATATCTGCTAGTTTACTATCATCTGTATTAACTTTTTCTATATTGAGTATAGTAAACCTATTTACAGGGAGCAGCCAGAGCACATTTTTTACTGATTACTCTATACAAAATTCTCTTTAGAGAGGGATTCTGTTTCTTCTGCTGTAACTGTATCCTTTAAAGCTATTAGATCTTTAATTAGCTCTTTTTTTTGCTCCATCATTAACTATTGTATGTTGAGTCAATACAGACAGTTTTTTACAAGATAGCCTATTTCTCTACAATAATAGCAGTTATATATAGAGAGAGATCTGGCCTTCTATACTGTATCAATGTCTATGGGGACCCCAAGAGATAGAAGAGATGACAGAGGTAGAGGCTTTGGAGAGGTTGGTATGGGGAGAACTAAAGAGATGCAAACCTTAAACAGGGGGACCAGATATAGAGTAGAGAGCCTTGAGGAAAACAAAGGTATTAAGTATTAAAAAAAGTAGAAGACTCTATTGGCCAGCCTGGCTTGATCAATCCTCTGGGCTATACAATACTATGCCTTGGAATCAGTGTCTGCAGGTCTCCTATATAGTATGGCAGCAATCTAATTCTGAATATTTGTTTAGAGTTCTTGTTGAAATTTTACTACTAGAGTCCAGAGATTCATATAGCTAGTATTGGAGACCAGAGCTTGAAAACTGTTTAAGTAGTCATCTACTATCTAACAAATAAGGACTCTATTGAGTTCTTCTTGTCAACTTGGACTAGAAGTAGTTCTAAGATGTCTCTGTCCAAGTTCTTATACTAAAACTTGATTCTACATCTAGAGCACCATCTGCCTTAGACCTTGCTCATTCTAACTCTCATAATCTCTTTGATCCTTGACTGGTGGTCATTATGATCACTAGTCACCTCTATATATAGCTAGGCCCTTAGTTTAAGAGAACTTGTTAATCAGTTAGAGTATTACAAACTTCATTCAGACCATAGCTCTAGGAATACTTCACCAGTTTCAACAATCTAAATGGCCACCAAAAGCCCTTAAGAAGACCTTTCAAACAGTACCAAAAACATCTCAAAGCGATCAGTATTTACCAAGTTATCAGTAAATCAGTTAGTGATCACCAAGTTACCAGACACTAAATCGCTAATATCTTGGGAACTGCTTGATGTAATTGTTTGCTTCAATGACCATTGTGAAGCTCTCTTCAATGCACTTCTTTTGGCTATAAATATATCCCAAGGCAATAAGATCCCATGGAGATACAAGATCCTCAATGTTTGCACATAACAACTGATTTTTATTCATAGATTATTATCTGTCCTTAAATAGAACAAAGGACTGCCCTAAGATGGTTAGGTTATCTCTATTTCAAGAACAATAGCACTCCTATATGTAGAACAATAGGTAGTGATCATGTAGTAGGCTGTTCTGGTGTACAGACCACCACAATCATGTATTTAAAAACTGTATGTTTGAGGATAAATCTCAGACTTAACAATATCTTTTGTTGCTTGTCTAACTTCACTTTTTTGAATACTTTGATTATCAAATCAAGCAATCACAAATTAGTAAGTGGCCATTTGTAATAGTGTCAGAATAGAAAAGAAAAAAGATTCTATACCTAGAATATAGGGTAGAAAGAAAAAGAGAGTAGTAGAACTGGAGAAAAGCAGCATGCCCTATGAAGAGAAAAGTATAGCAAGGCAATACACAGACAGAGGCTCCAAAAGGTATAGCAAAAGAGAGGGGTAAATAGAGAGAAGTGAGGAGAATATTTAAAATACTGAGAGAAGCATAGCTGGATATTGGAGTAGAAAAGATAGATATGTATGAAGGTATAACAGTAAAAGCACTCTTGGACAGTAGTGCAACAGAGATGTTTATAGATTGAAAGATGGTAGCAAGACATAGATTTAGACTGCAGAAATTGGAAAAACCAATAGTGGTCAGGAATGTCAATAGGACAAACAATAGTACAAGAGCTATTACCCACCAAGTAGAGGTGAACATATACTATAAAAGTCATATAGAAAGAATAAGGATAAATATATATAATCTAGGAAAGACAGACATGATATTAGGAATGCTGTAGTTGTAAGCATGCAATCTAGAGATAAATTAGGAGATAAAAAAGGTAAAAATGACAAGGTGTCCACTACTGTGTGGAAGGAATATAAAGTTGAAAGAAAAAAAGAAAGAGAGAAAAAGAAAGAGGCTAGCAATCTTAAAAAAGAAAAAGATAGTGAGATGGATAATAGATAATAAAAAAGATTGGAGAAGAGAAGAAAAAGTCAAAGCAAACTATAGAAAGATTGAGAAAATAGTGCTGCAAAAATTTTTAAAATAGAAAAAGGTGTTTGGAAAAATAAAATTAGAAAGAATGCCAGTGAGGAAAATCTGGGATCATGCTATAGATCTCAAGGAAATGTTCAAACCACAAAAAGAGAGGATCTATTCTCTATCTAGAAACAAAAGAGAGGAGGTCTAGAGCTTTGTAGATGATCAACTAAAAAAGAGGTATATCAGACTATCTAAATTCTCTTAGACATTACTAGTATTCTTTGTGAGCAAAAAGAATAGAAGTAAGAGGATGGTAATGGACTACCATAATTTAAATAACTAGATGGTAAAAAACAACTACCTGCTCCTATTAATTACAGACCTAATAGACAATATAGAAAGCAAGAAAGTATTTACTAAAATGGATCTAAGGTAGAGATTCAACAATGTGAAGATTAAGAAAAAGAATGAGTGAAAGAAAGTGTTTACAATATATATGGGGTCTTTTGAACTAACAGTAATGTTTTTTAGGATAACAAATTTGCTAGTCACATTCTAGGTAATGATGAACAAAATCTTGAGAGACCTGATAAATAAAGAAAAGATTGCTGCATTTATAGACAATATAATTCCTAGGGGTTGTTATAGGGCCTAATAGAATAGAGATGGAGAAGGAGAAAGTAGATAGAGTATTCAGCTAGCCAGAGCCAAAAAACATGAAAGATGTTAGAAAATTCCTAGATTTCGCAAATTACTATAGAAGGTTTATTAAGGATTTTGCACAAATAGCTAGGCCAATGAATATATTGACAAGAAAGAATATAAAGTAGCAATGGAAAAATGAACAGCAAAAGACATTTGACAAGCTTAAATAAATCTTTACTACTAGACCAGTGTTAGTGGCCCCAGACTTAGACAGAGAATTTAAGATGAAAGCAAATACTTTAAACTATACTACCAGAGGAGTTTTATTAATAAAATACTCTGATAAATTGTAGAGACCAGTTACTTTTATCTCCAAATTGTTAAGTGATACAGAATAGAACTATGAAATACATGATAAAGAGATACTAGTAGTAGTCAAATGCTTAGAGGCCTAGAGACACTTTTTAGAGGGGACAACCACTAAGTTCAAAATCTAGACAGATTATAAGAATCTCAAATACTTCATAAAAGTGCAAAAGTTAAATAGAAAACAAGTGAGATGGATTCTATATTTGTCAAGATTTGACTTTATACTGAAACATATCCTAGGAAGCAAGATAGGAAAGACAAACAGCTTAAGTAGAAGGCCAAATTGGGAGATAGAAGTAGATAAAGACAACAAGAATGAGATACTAGTAAAACCCAAATGGCTAATAGTAAGAAGAACAGAAAAGGTAAAGATCATTGTAGAAGGGGTTAATCTACTAGAGAAAGTAAGACAATCAAAGGTGAAAGATGATAAAGTAATAAAAGCAGTCAAGAAAATGAAGTAGATGAGAGTAAAAATATTAAGAGATAAAGAATAAAGGGAAGTAGATAGTATAATATATAAAGAGGAAAAAGTATATATGCCTAAAGACAATATATTGAGGGTGGAAATAATTAGGCTATACTATAATATACCAGTAGGAGGATATAGAGGACAATAGAAGACAGTGGAACTAGTCACCAGAAACTTCTGGTGGCTAGGAATAATAAAAGAGGTGAAAAGATATGTGGAAGAATATGATTCCTGCTAAAAGAACAAAAACTGCACAGAGCAGCCAGCTAGCAAATTAATACCTAACTCTATTCTAGAAAAACCTTAGACATACATATTGGTAGATTTTATTACCAAACTGCCTTTAGCTCAGAAATACAACTCTATCCTAGTAGTAGTGGACTGACTAACAAAAATAGTACACTTTATACTGACTACAGAAAGAATATTAGCAAAAGGGTTAGCAAGATTGTTCAGGAACAATGTATAGAAACTATATAGTCTATCTGAAAGCATTATATTGGACAGAGGACCCCAGTTCATGGCAGGGTTAATAAAGGAGTTAAACAGGATGTTAGGGATTGAAAGCAAAATGTTAACAGTGTTCTACTCTTAAACAAATGGGCAGACAAAAAGGGTCAACCAGGAGTTAGAACAGTACTTAAGAATGTTCATTGATCATAGACAAGAGCAATAGCTAGACTAGTTGGGAACAGCAGAGTTTGTATACAATAATAAAGTACACTCTAGTACAAAGATATCGTCCTTCAAAGCAAACTATGGGCAAGATTCTAGGATAGAGTTCAAAGTAAGAAAGAAAAGAAAGTATAAAGGAGCAGGAAAATTCATAACAAAGATAGAAGAGATTTAGGAGAAAGCTAAAGCAGCACTAGAAAAGGCACAGAAGGAAATAAAGAAATATGCAGATAGAAAGAGAAGAGAAGTCAATGAGTATAAAGTAGGAGACTTGGTAATGCTTAGCACTAAAGATCTGAAATACCAAATGGTTGGTAGAAGAACAGAAAAGTTAACAAAAAGGTTTGTAGGCTCTTATAAAGTGAAGAAAATCATATTAGCAAATGCAGTTGAATTGGAATTATCTAGCACAATCAGAATACACCTAGTAGTAAACATCAGTAGGATATATAGATATATAGAGTAAGTAGAAAGGCAGAGGAAGGAGCCACTAGCTTTAGTCATAATCAAGAGAAAAGAGAAATGGGAGATTGAGAGAATATTGAATAAGTAACTGTTGTTGCTTAGTTGTGAAGACTTATGGACCACTTGAGATGAGTATTCAGGAAGAACTCAATAGAGTTCTTTATTAGATTTACTAGCTACTTATACAAATATTTGATAGTCTATATACCTGTCTCCCACAACCACAAGATCTTTACTAGGTACTATATAGTTTATGTAAGCATTCCCACACTATTTATAATTTAAGTCCTTTATAGAAACCAATAAAGTCCTTTGAGTTGATAGATGTATGAGAAAGAGTTTCCTTCTTAGAAGCTGTCTCATAATAGTAATGGATTAGAGGGAAAGATAAGTATCTAGTACGATAGAATGAATTTACAGTGGAGTCAGATACTTGAGAAAGGATAGAAAACTTGGAGAATGCAAAGGGAGTAGTTGAAGAATTTGAAAAGAAGTACTAATAGGACATAAAAGATGTAAGATAGCAAAAAAGAGAAAAAAAGATATTTAGAAGAGAAAAACTGCCAGGACAATTTATGGTAAAGAAATTATTTGGATGGTCAAATAAGCAGTATAATAAGAAATATTGAGAAAGATTAAAAAAGAATTGAAGATGATAGAAAGGAGAATGAGCAAGAGGAAAAAGAACTTTAGAAATAATTTGAGAGGAAAAAAAAGAAATCGAGTAAAAAGAATCAAAAATTAAAAAATGAATAGAAGAAGATAAAGATAAAATGGGCAATATAGTCGATCCTAACTATGAATTGTAAAATTCTTGGGATGAGGAACCTTAAGAGGAGGGTAGTATTATAACTTGGCCAAATGGCTAAGTTATTATTTATATTTCTTCTCTTTTTTTCTTTTCATTTAAATCAATAGATACATGAGAGGGAATGACTCAAAGGAGATGTATGGGACTTTATAAATAGAAGTAAATAACAAAATATGTATAAGTAGTGTACAACAATTGAATAAGGACTCTATTGAGTTTTTCTTATCAACTCAGACTAAGAATAGTTCTAAGATATTCCTGCCCAAGTTTTTATAGAGAGGGTATTGTTTATATTTGTTTCTGAGTTGTTTTGTTACTCAGTGACTTTGTATAAATATTACTACAGCTATGCTAGAGTATTAGCTATACTCTAGGGGGTATTTACATGTAATATTCATATAGAGCAGAGTTTACAGAGGGTTGGCTAAGAGCAGAAGAGAATATTTGGTAGGAGGCTGTCTATTACATTCTTTCAAGGCTTCATTTAGGAGATCCTAAGCTACTATAAGAGCAACTAGAGTAGAGTGGACTCTAGAAGAATCCTTAGCTAATATTATACTCCTATGTTATGTTACAACTTATCTCTAGAAGAATCCTTAGAGTTTAGGATAAGACTCCTGGAGGTATACTCTACAATATATACTGTTATAGCCTTTCTGTCCCTGATCCTACAGTTCTGTCTAGCAGGATTAGGAGTTGTTAAGTTGAGCTAGTGAAATTAAATATTACTATATAATATCCAATTAAGTATAGAGTCATTCCGGGGTTTGAGTCTAGTATTCTAAGAGTAGCATTAGTAAAGTTCTCTTACAAAAATATTCCATAACTAGAGAGTATAAGAAAAACACTTAGAGGCAGTTGCTCAATAAGCTAGACAAAGGTCCTAGAAGCTAGTGTAATCTTTGAGTAAAGATATATCTACCTATATAGGCTGTTATATATACTATAACAGACAATCTGTATACAGTCACATGAATACTAACCTAGTAATACTATATATCCTTATATAGTTAAACAGACATTACTAAGATAACACAAGATAGAAGAAGCACAGAAGAGAGTGGGAACATGATATAGAAGATATACTTAGCCCATAGATACTGAGCTTATCTAATAACTAAGCATGTCCCTAGAGTGTTCTTTTATAAAGGGATTGTATATATAGTATAGATTATCCCTCCAGGAGCCTTATTCTATTCTCTAAGGTTTCTCTTGGAGATAAGTTGTAACATACTCCAGAGTATATTTATAGACTAAGTGTTGAAGTGGTCTAGTAACATACCTACATTATTCTCTACCAGACAAGACTAACATACTCTTTCTATGATGTTATCATTAGACTAATGTAGTACTTTGATTTTTTTATTTTCAGTACTCACTGGTATAGTACTCTATACCTTTGTTGGACATGCTACTTAAGGCCTGGATCTATTTCTTCCTCCCTCAGTTGTCTAACTCACTCTGTGATGCCTG